>APFE030108665.1:11471-40518 GCA_000404065.3 Pinus taeda
GGAAGACCAAGGAGATCCAAGCTCACCAAGTCCTCATCATTGACAGTAACCCCCACACTTCCCAGCTCATCTCGACACTGAGTGAACTTCGTGAGATACTTGGGCATATTGTCACCCTTCTCGCATTTGATGTTTCTGAGTTTATCTTTGAGAACTAGCTTCCTATGATCACTCTTGCTTTGGAATAATTCTGTTAATGATTTCCACATCAAATATTGAGTAGCCTTTCCATGCAGGCTGGACATAATGTGATCCTTCACGCCCTCCAACAGAATCCTTCGACATTTTGCGGTCTTCTTTTGCCAAGCATCAGCTTGAGTAGCATCAGTAGGCTTTGGGACATCTGTCTCTATGAACTCCTTCAGCCTGTTATCATCCAATATTGCCTCCATCCTGTCCTTCCATGCAATATAGTTCGTACTGCCCTCAAGGGCATACTCCAATCGCAATCCTGTGAAGGACATCTTAGTTTTGACACCAAGAAAAAACTGTTGCAAATTCGAATTCCACCAGCTCCAACTCAACCGCTTCCGATCTAGAATTCGTGAGAACAAAGTATTTCTTGTACAAAGATCGACTGTATGGGCATTCACCAGCTATCTCACCTTCCAAAATAAGGATGAATCCAGAGGCCACTTGGCCCGATCACAGACTCTGCCTGAAGAAATAAAATGTAAACACTTTCTGAATAATAGATCTGATGATCAACAGCTCTGATACCATGTAGAAACTTTGAATAATAAACACATATTCAATGGATATTATCATGATCATGTACTATTGCGGAATACATGCATAATAGATAACCTCCTCTACATTGATCATCAATTTACAAAAGCATAAAAAATAACATGCGCATATAGAAGCATCAATCACACATATCAACACAGTATTTTCCTGGGGAAAGAATCTCGCTAAAAACCCCAAATATCTATATATTAATGATTGAGAACATGTAACATTACAATAGTCAATACTTCTCACAAGTATCCAACACTATTTCCACCTGTTACACACAATACAGCTCAGATCTGATCTCCAAATCTATTTCACTGCTTGCCTACCTCCACTACTCAATACCTGCTCAAGAATGGATGAGAATGGTTGTACCAAACTCGTATTTACCTCAAAAGAATCACTCACACTGGGAATCATGTGAGTAGAGGATATAATCACTTGGTATTGGCCAATTCTCATTGGCATAACTCAATCCCATTGATTGTGCAAATCTGCATGCACAACTATAGTCACAACTGATAGCAATCTGATCCTCTAACACCTGTCCCTGCTGAACTGAACATGCACTGACATGCAACTGAGTTAACTGATGTATTCTTTAGTTGCATTAATGAGTTAATAATTATTTTAACAACTCATCATTAGTCTATTTGCAGTTAGACTAATTACAACTAGTTTAACCAAGTCAAACTGAACACAACTCCATCAACTCCACAATCAACTCCACCAAACTCAACTGATTGAGTTCTAACTGAAGTCATGCATGCAACAACTCAACTGACCCACAAAGAAAATGTATTTCCTTCTGACAGCTGCATGTGCCACATCTGTATCTCAAACTGAAGTGCTCCAAGAGAATAATATAAAGTTTATAGTCTAAATATTATTATAAGCTAATAATATTTAACTGCTCTATAATTAGACTTGACAGTGTCACCACTGTTGTCTAAAAATAAAAGTCCATCTATTTTTGCCAACTTGACCAATCATCCATAAACATCATCCTGCAACTCATAGACATGATCCATATGTCTAAAAATAGACATAGTCTAAAAATAGACTTTGCGCCATAATTTGCCTACGGGCCCACTTAGTGAAGGCGACTCTTTTCACTAAGCTCCATCGTCTTGTTGCAATATCAACAAAAAGCGCCTATTTATGAGTAGTTGCAGCAATCCACTTGGAATAGTGTATATTGTGTAAGGATGCTCTCATTTTAAGAAACACTCATGGAGCAACCAAAATTTGTTCCACTTTGATAAGTGTTATTCACATCATTTTGAAAAATGTTCTTGGACTAGACGAGCTATGGTGGCTAGAGAACAAAAGCTAATCAAAGAAAAATGTTCTTGGACTAGAGTGTCTGAGAGAGAAAAGGATCAAACTGAAGTAGAATCTTCTCTACATGGCAAACTAACTACCTTTCTACATGATTGTAACTCACCCATCACCTCCCTCACCCCCTTAATACTCTTCCTTTCTCCAAGATAAACAAACTGTTAATCTAGGTTGTCATTGATGTCAATATAGCAGTGTTTGTGATGGAAAATTCTTTGATACATGATTTCCCATTGATTCCCATTGATCATAATTCTCATAGTGATGAAAGTTTGATATATGATGATATGATGAGATGGAGGACCCAAATGGATTGAACAACAGGAGGTCAATTGAACAACAAATGAAGTAGGAGGTCAACTGAACAACAAATGACATAGGAGGTCAATTGAGCAACAATTGAACAACAAGAGGTAAATTGAATAGCAAATGATGCAGGAGGTCAATTGAACAACAATTAAACAACAGGAGGTCCATTGAACAACAGTTGAACAGAAATTGAACAACAAATGATGCAGGAGGTCAATTGAATAACAAATGATGCAAGAGGTCCATTGAACAATAATTGAACAGAAATTGAATAGAAAATGATGCAGGAGGTCAATTGAACAACAAATGATGCAGTAGATCCAGTAAAGCAACAGGAGCAAGAAGCCAAAGAGTAAGATGAAGAGTTTATCGAAAGCCATCAAAGAAACAAGTCATCTGAGAAAGAGAAGCAGGTTATTACATATTCCCAAGGGTAAGTGTTATCAAAAGAACAAAGAGAAACAACGATAATAGAGGAGTAAAGAAGAACAACTATTGGAAGAGTGGGGGTAGGAAAGTACGAAATTCCTTGATCGTGGCTAAAGTCCCGCACTGAATCCTAGCTGTCGATCTCATAGTCAACCCTTAGATCACAGTCAACTATGGGGGTTAAGGCCATTTTTAATCCATGTGCTAGTCAAAGTCCCACAAACTGTCGATTGCGATAAGGATGTGGACCCAACAGATTTATTAACAATTGTTTAATGTAATATTGCATTCGTAGTATTGTAAGTTTCAAAGGATGTTAAAACCTCTAATTGTGATAGAGTTGTGGACCCGATGGATTCATTAAAAAGAGTTCATTGAATATTGGATTCACTCCATTGGAAGACAGAGCATGTACACACTTGTAAAACCTCTGATATTTTATGAAATTGCGATTGTGCGATTAAAGGTGATGACGTGGCATGTGGGACCTCCATATGGGTAACGTATCTTGGGCATCTATCATAGAGAAGAGGTAATAGTTCACAACTCATGAACTTGAAGGAACAAAGGAAGCCAGAAGGCTATGCGAATGAAAGAAGAAGTCGAAAGGTCGAGAAGCCAAAGGTCTGGTAGACGATGAAAGTACGAAAGAAGCTAAAGATTGATTGAGAGAGTAGTAAGGAGAAGGACAGAAGTAAGTTGTATTTCCAGCAGGACAAAAGGAATCTAAAGGTCTAGCAGGATAGAAGGAAGCCGAAGGTCCAGTAGAATAGAAGGAAGCCGAGCTCCAACAGGACAGGATGAAGCCAAAGGACGAAGCAATTTTGTTGATTGGGTTAATCTTTGAAAGGCTCAGACCTGGGCTGAATTAATCAAGTACATAACATAGCCTGAAGAACAATTCTGTGAAGGGGAGAAATAAAGTTTCATCTGATATCGTTTGAAGGGAGTAGTAGCCAGCACCAGCATTGAAGTGTTTGTGAGTCTATTTTTGGGAAGTAAGAGATCACGATAGCAAGAACAGTGAGAAGCAGTCATGCTTGAAATAGTTACCACAATAGTAAAGAACAAAGACTTGAAAACAGAGAATTGCTTTTGTGCATACATTGAGGCTTAACGCAGATATCTTGTTGGAAAGCTTCAACAAATCTTGGAAACATTATTGGAGATCATGATGCCTATTTGAAATCATCATGAGGTAACTTTCTAGCCTCTGTTAGATATGCATGGTTGTGAAGATTCCTTCTGATCTGAAAATCACTCTTGAGTGATCTCAATTAATTAATTAACGAGTGAAGGTATTACAGACTCATGTGTTGGTGTGTGTCTATGTTATCTTAGGCCACGGACCGATCATATTGCAAAATACACAGACACTAGAATATGGAAAACATTAAGAGAAACATAGTAAGAAAATACAAGAACACAACAAATTAACAAGGAGTTCACCCAATCTTGCTGGGCTACATCCCTGGTCCAACTTTTAGTTGTTGCCTTTTCTTATTGTGTCTTTAAAGTAGAGTTTTTACAATGAGGAGCTCAATTTGAGTCTCCTAAAATAGATGATGCTTAGTAGGGTGGTTCTTGGATTCCCCAAGCCACTAGAATGCACAGATTCTTCCTTACTAAGTCTCAACCTCAAATGGTCTTGAATGGGATGAGTCCAATTTGGTACCCAGTTCTTGACAAATATCCTCTCAGGGATTGCTCGAACCTCTCAAGCCTTCTGTCTGCTTGATGCTACCTTACTCTGCAGGTTAGTTCAACTCTCTGTTTTCTGCTTCTTTCTTATTCTCTATTTTGTCTCTCTGTCTCACTGTCTCCTTCTTCCTTACAGTGCTTGCTTCACTCTCGCTTCACGCTCTCTCTGTCTCTGTCTCTGTCTATTCGCTTCCTCTTCCACCCCTTCAGATAACCTGTTGTTGTTCACTTGGAGTTCCTTGCCTCTACATCATCGTCACTATTCAACGTCTTGCAAGGAAGTGGCCACTTGTCCTCTCACGAACTGCGCCAAATCTTCCTCAACGGTTCGGTATTTCGGTTACGCTGTGTAATGATTCATCTGCCAACTCAGCAGTCAAATCAGACTTTAGACTTTTATATGTCGCAACTTAATTCTCCCTCCAAATCCAGTCATTCATCGGGCGCAATCTCCACCGTCAGATCTGGAGCCCCTAGATCCTATGATGTTCGCTCTTATTGCGTGGTTGACTTTCTCGACTGTTAGCTCGCAATGAGATGCGGTTTTCTCTCTCATCTGCTGGACATGCATCATGCAATGTGTGGAATCACTCGTTCTCCTACCAAATACGCTTACCTCCCAAAATGCCTCCAATATTCCGCCAGTTTTTGGAGCATGGGGCTTGCCTTTTGCTTTAGTGCTTTCCCTATGGATTCCCGACTTCCCATGCGATTGAGCGCTCATGGCCTTTCCTTCTCTAGGGGTTTTTCCCAGTGATGCGCTAATCGCACATCAGAAATGACCTCCGTTTTCTGATCCAGACTTCCTCACTACTAGTTTGCATCCTATGCAGTCTCCATGGGCCTCGGTCAACATGCTTTGATCGAGGTCTTCATTGTTCCTTGATGGCTACAAACTTCCATTGTCTAGAGGTCTTCCTGATAGCTCTTTGTTCACAAGTTTTTGAAGTCTATCCTGATTTGATACAGTCATAGAACTTTGAGAATTTTTATGGATCCAATTCAGATCATGGCCTTCCCACTAAAAAAGCTTTTGGACCACCAAAAGTTGGTTTTCAAGCATCGACTAAGTGAGGGTACAATTTTCTCACTTGTCCAATATCTATCCACTTTGCATTGCTCGGCTTTGAACCCTTGAACCCAACTCTAAGGTACTCAACATCTCCCCTGCACGTCGTCCTCACCTTCCTATCCAGAACTGTCTCTTCCAACAATTCATTAAGATATTCAAGTAACAGGTCATCAATAGGAGGCAATTGACTCTGCTCTTTGGGAGCTTCAATTAGTGAAGGTTCATATAATATCAAGCAATCTGCATTTACAACTAAGTAGACGTGCATGTAAGCTAGTAGATCAAGGCGAAAAGCATTCTCACCAATCTTCTCAAGTATCTTGAAGGGTCCATACCTGATAGGCTTTAGCTTCTTACCTTCACCTTACATCCTGTCCTTGCTAGTATACAGCTAGACTTGGTCACCAACTTGGAAACTATGCTCCATCCGATGCTTGTCATGCCTTGCCTTGTATTTGGCTTAGATCTTTTCCAGCTGTTCCTGTACTACCTGGTGGATCTCTTTGATCTATTCAATGAACCTAGTTGCCCTGTCCACATCATTGTGTCCCTCAACTTTGGTGTCTTTACCAAAGACAAAATCCAGAGGAGACCTTGGTGTGAAACCAAAATAGGTCTCAAAAGGAGATCTCTATGTATAAGAATGTTTTTCTTTGTTGTAAGCCTATTTCACATAACATAAATGTTCATCCCAAAGCTTAGGATGCTTGCTGCAATATCCCCTAAGTAACTGGATCACTGTCCTGTTAACTACTTCTGTCTAGCCATCAGTTTGTGGATGAAAGCTATGCTTTTATTTAGTTTTGTGTCCATCAATTCCCACACACTTGACCAAAACTTCCCCACAAATAGGGTGTCTCGATCAGATACAATGGAAGTGGGTAATCCAAAATGAACCCATACATGTTGAAAAAATAGTTTTGCAGTTTGTTCAGCTATAACCTGTTTATTACAAGGTATCAAAATACACATTTTGCTGAACCTATCCACAACAACATACAGATAATCATGACCTTTCCTAGATTTAGGTAGTCCTCCAACAAATTCCATGGAAACACTTTCCCAAGGATGAGAAGGAACTAGTAATGGAGTGTACAAGCTAGTTTTCTATTGTTGGGCTTGCTTTTTGCACACATAGTACACCCTCTTACATATCTAGAAACTATCTCATTCATTTTTGGCCAATAACAAAATCTTTGTAGTTGTGCAACTGTTTTACATACCCCAAAGTGACATGATATTAGAGAAGTGTGTGCTTCTCGAACTATCTTTACTCTTTCAGTTTTGTGGAATGCATAACTTCCCACAATGGTATAAGAGTCGGTCCTTTACATGATAATCCAATTCTTCTACTTGTTTGCCTTGACTTAAAGTTGCATATACGTCTTTAAAGTCTATATCTTGAGCATATTGTTCAATGTAACTCTCATGTAACACAGAATTATGCTCAAGTATAGTAGATGCATTTATAATGGATCTAGATAACATATATGCAACTTTATTCTATATTCCCTTTTTATATCTGATGACTAAATGAAATTGTTTTAGAAAACCCATCCATCTATAATGCCTTGATTGCTGCAACTTAGTTTGGGAGTGTAGATATTGAAGTGGTTGATGATCAGTATGTATTACTGTCTTTTCGCCCATTAAGTAATGTTTCTACTTTTTCACACTCTGTACTAATGCATACAATTCTTTATCATATGTAGGATAGTTAACTATTGCAGAATTAAATGTCCCAGAATGATAACATATGGGTTTACAGTGTTGTGTCAACACTACTCCTATGGCATAGTCAATAGCATCCATATGGATCTCAAATGGTCTTTGAAGATCAGGCAGTGCTAGTACAGGTGTTATACTAATCTTTTCTTTCAAGGTGTCGAAGGCTTTCTACTATATGCCTCCCCACTGAAACACCTTGTTTAATCCTGTTAAAGCATGTAAGGGAGCTGCAATTGAGGAAAAGTTAGAAATGAACTTCCTCCAATATTGTGGTGCTCCTAAGAAGCTTCTAACTTCTATAGCAGATTTGGGTTTAGGCCAGTTCACAATGACTGCCACCTTAGAGGGATCTATCTTCAATTCACCACCCCCTACTATATGTCCCAAATCATTCAAAGATGTTTTTCCAAATTCACATTTTGATATTTTAACATAACCTTTTTCTCTTTTCAAAACATTTAGTGTCTGCTTAACATTCTTTAAGTGTTCTTCCCACGTTTTGCTAAATATCAGAATGTCATCCAATTACACAATAACAAAATCATCAAGAAAAGGTCTGAGTACATCATTCACTAATCTCATTAAAATAGTAGGAGTATTAGTTAAGCCAAAAGGCATAACCAACCACTCATACAATCCCTGCTTTGTTTTGAAAGCAGTGTTCCATGCATCTTGTTCTGCAACTCTGCCCTGATGGTATCCACTATGCAAGTCTAGCTTGGAAAAATAAACAGTTTCTTTCAATTGATCTAAAAGATCATCTATGCGAGGAAGGGGATAACGATTTTTTATTGTTATATTATTCAGTGCTCGGTAATCAATGCACATTCTCCACAAGCCATCTTTATTTCTCACCAAAACGATTGGTGACCAACATGGTGATGTGCTAGGTCTAATGAACCCTCTCTCGAGCAACTCCTGCACCTGCTTCTTGATTTTTTCATTCTCTAAAGCGGACAACCTATACATTCCAATGTTAGGAAATGGAGCATCTTGCTACAAAATAATATCATGCACTATCTCCTTTTTGGGTCGCAGGTCTTTAGGTTCTTGAAACAAGATATCATACTCTAAAACAACCTTTACTAAACCACCTTGCTGTTTAGCATTACAACCCTCAAATACATTGGTTTTATCAGGTTTATTTTCCTTTATAACCATCAGTAAGAATTGTTAGCATGAATTTATCATTCTTTTCATCTACCTTGAGTTTATGAAAGTATAATTATTCTTGAGCTTATGAGCTCTTAAAAAGTATTCGATTCTCTCTTTAACAAGTAGATACTTGTTCTCAGCTCTATAGAAAATAGCTTTTCTGTCATACAAGTAAGGACTTCCTAAAACAATTCCACATATATCCAAAGGAATTATGTCTAACTTAACCTCATCTACAAATGCTGACCCAAAAGAAAACTTGAGTTTCCATTGTCTAGTCACTTGTAGTTGTGATTTATCATTTAACCATCCTAATGGGTATGGTTTCTTGTGAGGTGTAGTCACTAATCCCAACTTCTTTACAATTGCTTCAGAAATTAAATTATCACAAAGTATCAATCTTTTGATGTTTGGAAATAACTCAAATATGGAAAAGCTCATGCCTTTTTCTCTCATTTTCTTCATCAATAGTAGATTGTGCAAAATTACTAGTAGATGCTTCAGAATTCTTACGTCTTATACCTGTGGCTGCAATAGTTGTTTCATCTCCTGAGTCTAACCCCAAATCTTTCTGAATAGCTACAACAGTCTTTTTCTTCTTGCCTTCGAACTTCTTAGGCTTCAACATTGGAGGCAGAATCCAACAGTGCTCATCATCATGCCCATCATTTTTACAGTGGGTGCATGAAGCCTTGCTTTTCTGTGCAGTGTTAGCCTTCCTTGCTTTCCATTTCTACTTTCTTTTCTCCTTATTCTTGCTTGCAGTGGGTTGGGATGATCCCCTAACTTCTAGACTTCCATTCTTCCCTCTAGCTTCTAGATGCGTAGCTTGAACAGATACCTCATCTATACTAGTGGGATTAAACATGAGGATAGTGTGCCTCATGTAGCTGTCTAGACCACCAATGTACTTCAACAGAGTCTCAAGTGAGTCTAATGAGATTCCTAGAATCAATGCTCTCTTTCTAAATTCTTGATTGTATCCCTGTACACTTTTCCCTTTCAACTGTCAAAGAGTTTGCTAGCTCATCATGGCTTGTTGCATGTAGGACAATGGATAGAACTGCTTTTTGATTGCAGAAACAAATTCACTCTAGAAAGAGATAGTCTTACGATGTCTTTTCAACTCAGCTTGGGTCCTGCCTTCCTACCAAACCAAGGCAGTGCCTCCAAGATGTAGGCTTTCTAGCTGAATCTTGCTCTTATCTGAATCAATATTCTGCACTCTGCAATAAACATCAATTTGTCTAATCCAACTGTCCAGCGTTTCTGCATTCAACTCTCCATCATATATAGGTAAATCAAACTTAACATCTAGTTTAATCAAAGATGCTTTCTTCTTATGTTCAGGGTTATTAGGAGATGTGAGAAAGCTTTCTTCTTTCCCCTTGCATTTTGAGTGGTCATGGAAGTGAGACTCATCTTCTCCTTTATCTTGTTTGGAGCCTAATGAATCTTCATCTTTGTGTTTTCTTAAGTCCCTATACATTTCTTCTACCATGGAATTTATGGCTAGGAAACTATCTATGAATTGAGGGTCTGGCCCCATAGAACCTTCCTTTGACAATGTCTTCCGAGGATAGACTCTCCCAATTTTAGGATTAGTTTCGACTAACTCTCCTTCTCCTAATTTGAGCTTTGATCTAGTTAGCATTCAACAGCTAAATCCAACACAAGATTGTCTAACCTTAACAGCCTAGAGCTCTGATACCACTTGATCTGAAAATCACTCTTTAGTGATCTTAGTTAATTAATTAATGAGTGAAGGTATTACAAACTCATGTGCTGGTGTGTGTCTATGATATCTTAGGCAACGGATCGATGAGATTGCAAAATACACAAACACTAGAAAATGGAAAATAGTAAGAGAAACACAATAAGAAAATACAAGAACACAACAAATTAACAAGGAGTTCACCCAATCCTCCTAGGCTACGTCTCCAGTCTAGCTTTCAGTGGTGGCCTTTTCTTATTGTGTCTTTAAAGCAAATATTTTACAATGAGGAGCTCAATTTGAGTGGATTCCCCAAGCCACTAGAGTGCACAAACTCTTCCTTACTAAGTTTCGACCTCAATTGGTCTTGAATGGGATGAGTCCAATTTGGTACCCAGTTCCCGATAGATATCCTCTTAGGGATTGCTCAAACCTCTCAAGCCTTATGCCTGCTTGATGCTACCTTACTCTGCAGGTTAGATCGGCTATCTATTTTCTGCTTCTTGCTTATTCTCTGTCATGTCTCTTTGTCTCACTGTCTCCTTCTTCCTTACAGTGCTCACTTCGCTCTCGCTTCGCGCTCTCTCTCTGTCTTTGTCTCTGTCTATTCATGGCTTAAAGCCAATTTGTCTCATGACTATTCGATTCCTCTTCCACCCCTTAGGATCGCTTACTATTGTTCGCTTGGAGTTCCCTGCCTCTGCATCATCGCCACTGTGTAACGTCTCGCAGGGAAGTGGCCACTTGTCCTCTCATGAACTGTGCCAGCTCTTCCTCAACGGTTCGGTATTTCGGTTACGCTGTGTAATGATTCATCCACCAACTCAGTGGTCATATTAGACTTCAGAGTTTTATACGCCACAACTTAATTCTCCCTCCAGATCTGGTCATTCATTGGTCGCAATATCCGTCATTAGATCTGGAGCCCCCAGATCCTACGGTGTTCACTCTTATCATGTGGTTGACTTTCTCGACCATTAGCCCATGATGAGAGGCGGTTTTCTCTCTCATCCGCTCGACACGTGTCGTGCAATGTGTGGAATCACTTGTCCTCCCGCCAAATCTTCTTATCGCCCAACATGCCTCCGATATTCCACCAGTTTTTGGAGCGTGGGGCCCGCCTTTTGCTTTAGGAATTTCTCTACAGTTTCTTGGCTTCCCATGTGACTGAGCGTTCAGGGCTTTTCCTTCTCGAGGGGTTTTTCCCAGTGATCCCGCATCAGAAACAGCCTCCGTTTTCCGATCTGGACTTCCTAACTACTAGTTTGCATCCTGCGAGGTCTCCATGGGCCTCGGTCAACGCACTTTCACTGAGGTCCTCGTCATTCCTTGCTGGCTACAAACTGCCACTGTCTAGAGGTCTTCCTGATTTTGAAGTCTATCCTAACTTGATACAGTCATAGAACTTTGATAATTTTTATGGATCCAATTCAGATCACCTTCATATAAAGACAAGCTATCATTGATGTAGTAGCGAAGGTGTAGATAGACATAATTGAGTGAGAAGATGTTGGGAGCAAAGAATAAATACCAAACATATCTAGACAATATATAGCAAAGGGTTGGAGCCCTTGGGGTTGGTGCCTCAAAGGATTGGAAGGATTGGTGTCCTTGGATTTGGTGATCCTATATACGGGGTTGGTGCCTTGATAGGACAAGTTCGGTGCCCTGGAGGTTGAAGCCTCACAAAAAGTCCAAGTTGGTGCTTGGAAATTGGTTGGAGCCCTATATACATTGTACTTGATTTATTGTAAAGATTATATTAATAAAATCATTTATTCATGTTGTTCATTTTGTGTTCTAAATATAAATGATTTAACTAAACAAAATAACAATTGAAAAGGAATATCGATTCACCCCCCCTCAATATTTCTAACACAAACTTAATTGCATGCTAGAAGTATGAAATCTGCTCAAAATACCCTCATGTGGAGTGCACCTCTTCTCACATTATTGCTTTTATCTTGCATGTGTTAAACATGGTCCAAGTCAATTTTACAATGATAGTATCATTCTATGCATGCTCTAAACCAATTGGTAGTAAGCTGAAACAACCTCTATTAGAGCGCAACCTTTCTAAGGTATCGACTTCTTTCTAGTTATGATCACAAACCTATTGGCAATTACCTACACTAATTTCCAATAATAATTACAACCACGAGTTGAAAGTAGGCTCTTCTAAAGCACATCCCTCCCTCATAATTTTTGTTTCCCTTTAATAACCAGAGAAATCTGCTGATAAACATCTTGATTAGAGGGTAGAGCACTAGTCCTCCATGGATGTCACTCATTTCCCTTTTTAATAAAGTGAATAGATGCATAAGATAAACAACGAAATATCTTGGGAAGACAGGTTGCGCTCATGCTGATTTAACTTGAGTAGGAGGGTGAACTCCAATATTATGATACATGCACTCTACTTAACGGAAACCTCCAATATTGGGATATACATGCAATGAAATATATGTGGGAGATTCTTGTTTGAATTAGAATGGCAGCTTGGGTTGAGAACAACATGAGGTAAGTGTGTTAAACTAGCAAGAAACCTATTCTAGATATAGTGTTCCACCCTAGCCTAGGAATGGCATTTTTAAGGGTTCACATGTGTGCATAAAAAGCACCTCACCTCACCTCAAGCCTCGCGCTCCACTATCTGAGCAAATCTTCCATGAGGTCAAGTAGTATGGGGAACTAGCTCTTGGGGAAATTATAATTCCCCCATATAGAACTCAGCTGAAGTTGTAGAGGTATAAAGTCACAAGTAAGCACTATCCATAGCAACATATCACAAGTTTCCATAGGGATTTTGAGTCGTCATTTTTGAGTGAGATGTGTGTCCAATCATTTCTTTCCAATTCTTCAATCTAGCTTTTATAGTACTTGAACCATTGAATCTAGCTTCATCGAATATCCTTAATCCTAACCCTAACCCTAATTCACCTAGTGGATATCACCATCATGTGTGGATAACACTGCTTCAAATTCAAGACCCAGTAGGGTAGACTGAATGCATGAACTCATTCACCCAACACACTTAGAAAACTACACCATTCACAAAATAGACATTCATGCATGGCCTCCCCTGGATGGGTAGTTGTCCCTTCCTAATTGAAGACAATACATTCATACATGTGCCTCATCAAGTGATCCTACTAAACTATTGCACCTCCATTAGAGGCTCTCTTATGGACCCTCTACTAAACATCAACTTTCCTTTGTACAAGTTGGAATGTATTTCCTGAAGGATGATGTTGTTGCCAAAGGAGAACAACTACCAAGAAATAGGTAAAATCTAAGACTACCTCCACTCTTGTATCAGATAAAAGTAAAATTGTTGTCAAATTAAACAATATTGTTAAGCAATTTTCTCTTTGTATATTTAGCAAGCCAAAAATGAAAAAGGATAATTGTAATTTTCTTTCACCTAATGAAATAAAGAATATAGAACTGATTTCAAAGTGTTACAATTATGTGGGTAATATATTATATCATATGTGGGTAGATGGAGCAGTTAAAAATTAGTCTACTGCCATAGACTGAAATGGAGTACAACCCTATTACAAGGCCTATGGTACCAAGTACAACATCTAGTTTAATCACAATAATATTCATTAGCTTGTAGCAATCTTCTTCTGGAAAGCAACTAAAAGAGATTTATTATGCTTTGAATTTCAAATTCTTGTTAAAGGATCAAGTGGTGGTTGCAAAGAACAACTCAAACTAGGTGATCTCAGAACAAAATAATTTAGTATTTCCAAGACAAAATAACATTATTGATGTATCTTTGAATTCCATGAAAACATAACAATTTGATGTATTAAAATGACATTAGGAGATTAGTAAAGAAAATCAAATTAAGTGATGTTATGGCCATACCATTGTATCCATTGACACTTTGAGCGAAGAGACTTGGCAACACCAAGAACATCGAGTGCCCTCCAAGCATTGGTCATCCAAGACAATGTAGTCTTTGTGGTTTATAGAGAGTCTTCTCACTCTAACATTGGGATTTTCAAACCAACTCTACACAAGGTCATTACAAATGTAAAAAAATCAGCAAGACACAAATGTGGTAGTAAATATGACCAAAATAAGAACTAGTGCAAACAATTTTCATAATCCTACTTTTGAAACCAACATTATAATCTCCTTAGCATTATGATTAGTTGTCACTGTTCTTCCCATGTCAGCGAACGCGGCTCCACCTTGACAAAGTGTAATTGCATAAAAGGAATGTTGATCTCATGCCAATAGGTCTCCTATGATAAATGCACAGGAACCTAGTACATAGACGATTTTTCTCTTTGCTTAGGTACCTAGGGCTTATTTCCCTTTCTAAATATCAATAATTGTTTTCCAAGAAAACATAAAATAAGAATATTATTTTACTATATTCTAAAAGGTGAAGATGCTGAAATCATGCCACAAAGTGAAAGGAAATCAAATATCTTTCCTCAAACCACCAAATATATAAAGAAAACAATAATAATTATAAAAATAAAAATAGATCTATCAATCAATGCATGAAATGAATCAAGCGACTAAAAAAATCTGACGAAAACAAACCAAAAATTTCAAACTTGACAAAATCCTCTAACAAGCAGCAAGAAAAATACTAAATTTTTTCTAAGATATGAGAGCTAGACATCAACACAATTTCATGTACTTGAATAAGCCCATTGCTGCTTAGCATTAAACTTCTTAAATTAGTTATTTATCATTTAATACTAGGACATTGTCTATGTGAAAAGAAATAGGTCCTAGCTTCATCAAATATGACTTCATTTCCAATCAAAGATCAAATCCAAAGGACACTAACTCGTTACTATAGGATGGTGCTAAAGTTAAATACACAAAATAACAAAAAATAAAGATATGATAAAAAATAGACCTGCAACATTGTATTGGTCAAGTGTGACAAGGACACCAATAACTGAGACTAGAGAGATTTATAGAATGTTGTAGTTACTAGTGTGTGTCTATTATGCGATTAGTGGTATGGTGGAGAGACCTACCAAGAAGGGATGTTGGTCTTGGGAAAGTATAGTAGGGAGATACATAGAGCATTTATGTAAAAGGAAGATGAGAAGTGTTGTCTTCAAGTTGGGTTATGTTATGGTAGAATTTTGTTGGTGATGAGTGGTAACAAAACACTTACATCAATAGGTAAAAAGTATATTTAGGGCATGAGTTGGACTGACTCATGTTATCTCATCCCTTAATGGTCCTAAGGACATGTGGAGACTCGAACAACTTAGTACCTAAAAGACTTGAAAACATGGCTGACAAATGAATGACAAGAAATGGCTAACAAATGACTTGAAAGTCTTGTTAAATTTGTTATTTATCATTTAATAATAGTCGGACACTATCTATGTTAAAATAAATAGGTCCCAACATCACCAAAGCCATCCTTATTTCCTGTTATAGATAAGAAACAAACAATGTAATGACTAAATATGAAACATCAATCTTAAAATAACTCACATCAAAGTAATGTCGCTGCAATGTTACAATGAAAAATACAAATATAGAACTATTTTTCCCTGAATTTGACAAATAGTAATCTTGCATGATCAATGGAACATATATACCAAAATAAGAGTCCTAGGGTATTTCAATTTCCCAGTTCTCATCTTGGTCCTCATTTTCTAAATTGTGTACATGATCTTCTCTAAATGAACTGTCATTATGAGCCTCCAAAACATTATGTTCTATATCAAGTTCATTAGAGATATTTGTTATATTGTTTTATCCCCTTCTATCACAATCTAATCACCAAAGAGTTAGCACTCTTTCATATGGAAAATTGTCAATGTCATACTTTGTTACATACAATCTTAAACATGTATCCACATGTTTATCAAGCTTGTTCCTCAACTTCGACTTCAAGAATGACAATGCACTAAAAATTCTCTCATCCTCCACTAATCCCAAAATCATGGTTTGACACACATCCGCTAATTTTAAATATTCTGATATGTTTTCTTGTAGGTATTGGCTAGCACTTAAAGTAGTCCATAATCTTGTTATAGCACCATTTTCATTAGGATTCTCTAAAAAAAGATATTGCTTTCACATTGCTTCAGCAAAGCATCCACCTCATTGATACAATTTTGATGGATCTAAATAACCTTCAATTTGTTCTCCATGTATTGAGATTTTCTTGTAAAAATGGTCTACTAAACATTTTATTCTTTTTTGAAAATCAGCTTTTAAAGTTCTTGGACATTGACAATTGTTCCAATATTGAGGGTATACCACACACATGGACTCTAACAATTCATCTCAAGGAAACCATTCTCTTATCTCTAATGATAGTGATCTTGCAATTTCTAACAAATTTTGTCTCACTGAAATCACAATATTATCAAATTGGTCTCTTGACATGGGGCAATATTTGGTGATTCGTCACGTCTTACTAATATAATGAAAGGGAACCATATACCCACACACTGCGATACATAGTATCCCTTTTTCATCAAACGTCAAACAAATTTCAGTATTTTCTATATTGATGATCTTAGTCCAACTTTTAAACTCCAGACCAGTAAAAGAGTCTCGCATCATATAAAAATTATCCAATGCAAGACATGCTGACTTTCTCGCATTTGTGTATTCTGAAATATTCATTGTATGATTCTGAGACATTTTCACGAGGACATTCATTTCATGTAGCATAGGAAGAATTCCAGCCAATGTCAATAATGTCTCTATATTAGTTAGTCGAGAAAGAAAATCTTGAGCTTTGTCTACATTGTAATGATTTTCATACATCAACCCCACCAAAGGTTTGAACTCACTAAATAGTATTTGAGCTGGTCCATTTAATGAGATCCATCTTGTATCAACATCTTTCAGTAGTTTTTTTCCATCCGTAATACCATCTGTGAATTGTTGAAACTCTAAATATTGTTTGGGACTACGAGAAAAGTATGCATGAGTCTCACGTACAAGATATTCAACTTTTGAAACCGATGGAAACTTGCTTACTATTTTAAATGCAAGATTCATCTTATGAGCCATATAAGGAATACTAAGCATATATGGTGAAATTGATAGTTGTATCCTAACACAAAGGCCATTCCTTTGTCCTTGCATTACCGATGCTCCATCTGCTCCAACACTTACCAACTTTTTTGCAATTATTAATTGATCCATACCACTTTCCTTCAAACCATTAAGAACAAGTTCATAAATATTTTCAGTTGTAGAAGTCTCTCTCATCTTTTTAATCCCAAGTAGATAGGAATGCCTAATATGGTCATTAACCATATAAATTCTCATGCAAATCCATGAAGTATTATCTATAGTTGTAACCTCATCCAAAGATAATGCCAAAAACCTAGAATTTGCAATCTTCTCTTTTGAATCATCTTTTTCTACTTGAGCTAGATATCCTACCCATCCCCAACCACTGGTTACAGACCAATGAGAAGATGGAAAGTTTGGCACTTGAAGAAAAGATAGAAATTTCATGTGATCTGGATAATCTATCATAGGACGACCTTTAGATAAGATGTGAAATAAAGTGCTCAATTGTATCGTCTTTGATAACAAACTTCTTTCCATCGTCTTTTCAAATAGAGATATGATGGTTCCTCTGCTTGCCTCAAGTTTCCTCTTGCTTATTAAATATTTTTTATATTCTTCTGCATATTCAACATGTCGACATTCCTCAAAAGATTTCCATCTAACAATAGATTTCTCTTTACCATTTACAATTTTCTTTTCATACACCTTTCCTACATGCTTTTTTACCGTATCTAGCTTCATCTGAAATTTCACTACCTTTTTTTTTTCCAACTACATGCAATACATCTAACTTGTCGGAAAATCTCGTTCTCATTTGTAGGAGGTATTTCTTCAATAAATGGAAAACTTGAGACCCAATTTTCTTGGAATCGTCTCCCTATGGTCCACTGACCTCTTTTCCTTTTCCGCGAATGGATTGTGTCACCTTCCAAGGAAAAATCTTTAACATTTTCATCATCAATTTCTGTTGAAACTACATTTATCTCACCCTGATCACTTGAGGAACCTATTATTTCATCCATTGTATGGATATCAAATGCATTTCCACAAGATTTAATCTCTCTCTTAGTAACAGATTGTTCAAAGGAGCTTGAATCATGAAGAGAATGTGTATTTTTAGATGGAGCCTTTTGAAAGTATGATAATACATCCATTTGCCTTGATGTTTTCTTCCCACGATTATCTTTTGACATATCACTGAATATTCCACAAGTAAAATTTCAAATCGATCTGCAAATCTGCATCAACAGTTTACAAGCATTGAGATACGCATCATATAAATTCACTTGTTCATAGAAAATATAATTGTACTTTGCAAAAGAATTGTTGAGTCCACATTGAAAGAACATATATCAGAAATTGAATTGTGAGGCAAAATGGAATTTCACAAAAATTATTTAACAATGATAATGGGAAAATATTAACTTTTAAGACATAAAATATAATAATTCATTTGTATAACATTGAAACAACATCATCCTTGTAGGTCTATCTTAGTTCTTTTCGTTTACTAGTTTGGCTTTGGACAAATTCTATTAGAAAATTTAGCGACTCTTTGAATTTTGTACAAAAACTAGAATATTAATCCTCATAGATTTGAATGTAGGCATGATCTAGCATGAAATCCATTGTTAAATGAGTGAATTTCATATGGGTTTTTTTTAGAATTCCCTTGTTGTTTTACATTTGTGTAGCCATCTATCATGCTAAGAATTGGGTGAATCAATGAAATTTGCATGTGTCAAATGAGAATTCTATGTGAGCATTTGTAATTCCATTTGCAGTTTGCATCATGAATCCCATCTCTTCAATAGCGCTAACACTTTTATTGGTTCTTACTACATTAACACACTTCTCTCTATCTCGATGATTTGAGGTTTCTCGGGGCCATAGTGAGTGGGGTATGTCACACAGCTTTCACTCCCTTAATCTAGATATATACCGCTTTCACTCCCTAAATCATATATATATCAACTTTTGCTCCCTTAATCCAGATATATAAGAGCAAGGATGGATGGATGTGAATGTCAAATGAAAATTTTGCTGCACACATAGTTGTCTTTGCTTTTGGACGTGAAAAATATTTTGATTTATATATAATACTACAACAACCATTTCAATATATGAGCAAGGATAAGATATTGGTCTCCGCATATTTCGTCGTTATGAGATGGGAATTTTTGTATGTGGATGTTTTTGGATGTGAAGAATAATTTAATTTATATCTCACTATAACAATTTCAACTATGGTTCGACTTTACAAAACGCGTGCAGGAAGGAAGAAGTTATGTCATGTATAGTATCCCATTTGACCTTAAATGTGTGAATAATATCTCCAACCTTCCTGCACGCATTTAAGGTCAGGTATAATATCTCCAACCTTCTTCGACCTTAGCTTCGATACCATGTTGAGAAATCAATGCTTATGTGAATTAGGGTTCGATTCCTCTTTCTTGATAATTACTTGTGAATTGTGTTGCCTTCTATTACTTCTTAATTTTTTTATCTTTCATCAAGAAATTACCAAATTATATGTATATGAGGATCATAAGAATAAGAGACACAATATGGAGGCACATGGCTAGGGAAAATTCACTGTAAGGGGAAAACCTGGTCAAAACATCTTCCTTTAGCAGATTCAAATAAAGATGAGACACTTCCAGACTTCTTAGACCTAGACAAAGACCTCCTCCAATCACCAAGTCAGCCCTTCCCTTCAATAGATTCTCCTTATCAAAGTCTTCAAATGACAACCTCCCAAGAACAACTTCTGTCTAGAATTTCACACCCCCCGCAGCAGAACTTCGACCCCCAACAACGGAATTTTGGAGTTGCAGTAGACAAAAAATTTCGTCGCCAACAACTTCATATAAATTTCACACATGTGAGAGGTAGATGGAACTCAAACTCGAATTAGGTCTTCCCAACAAACTTTGTCCTTCTCCAACGACATTGCTCTATTTCTGCTTCTCTTCCTTGAAGATCGAACTTGATGAGTGAATGTGACAAATGGATCGAACTGGCTCTCATTATATAGCCTTTTCACTCAGTTGAATTTCCCTAATGTAGGCTAACTTCATGGGGACAAGGATGACTTGGTGTGGAGGCGACAAATTACCTTTTTGAATCAAAAATAATTCTTTTTACATGATATAAAATCCCATCAAGGGTCTAATACAAATGTCATTGACTCTAATGACTCAAGAAAAAACCTAGAAGCCTTCAATGGAGGCTTTGACTTAGAAAACTTTGACCCAAGCATGAAACCCATGCTTTAACAAGTCATTTTCTTTAATAATAAATTTTATTTTGACAAGTACAATTTATGAAGACCAAAGCTAGTTACATTCTTCAACACAACAAACCCTTAATCCATTAACCCTATATTAGAAAGGTAATGTAGTTTTTTAATTGGAAGCACAAACCATGGGATGAACCACCATGTGCCATAAAACACGAAAATAAAAAACTTTGCCATAACACACTGAAAATCAATTTAGAAAACTACCCAATGTTTTTTAGGGGTGTTTCCCCTGAACCCCTGTTTAGGTAGAGGTACTACCCCCCCCAATCTCTCGGGCAAGGGAGGCCTATGCCTCACCTATGATCCCTTTGGATGGGGGGATCCCACCCCCCATAGACCCCTCCATGCTATCTCTAAGAATGAATCGTGAACGGGGATAGTCATAAAAAGAATATATAACATACCTAACACTTGGTTTTTCCTTTTGGATGTGTAGAGATAGACTAGGAAGATTCAAAACTTGAGGATTTAACTCGAGGTTACTTTCCTTTTTCATTAGTTGATTGTTTTAGTGAGGGATATTTAATATCATTAGGTAGTTGATATTTAACAAAGGAGTTGACTAAGGTAATGGTAGGTCTAGTGGTTTCTTATGTTTTCTTGGCCAATTGGCAATCCCAAATGTAGGTCTTTTTCGACTTTCTCCCCATCCATCATCAAAAGGCTTATCTGAGGTTGATGGATGTCAGATATGCTAAGGTGAGGCTATAAGGGGAAATAATCAAGTTTCAATTTCAATTGTAAATCATTATTTATAATAGAATCATGACAGAACATAACATTGAATGTGCTTTTTCCTCTTTAACAACAATTTTGATAAGGTTCTACATGGACATCATAATGGAAATGAACAATAGAGACAAATAATGTACAATAACATCAATTTTAGTGATGGTAAAACCAATTATATAACACTTGAAATCTTAATATCAAGTGGGTATGAGTGAAGAGAATGAAAATATGTATATACACCCCACTTATAAAACCAAAAAAATACAAATGTTATACATAACCAATTGAATATGGTTATAATATGAAAAAAACCAATATCCTCAATTAACATGTAAAAGAGACATGCATTGAGCTAAACTTGGATATAAAGAAAATAAGATATGCTACAGGCAGAGGAAAGTAATAAATGGAAAACCCTATTTTATTTTTATTTTCCTTTCAATTCCATTAGTGATAAGGCATATAAATATATAATATGGATGGAAGAGAATGAATGAAAAGATTTTGAGCCATCAAAACTTCAATAATGAATGAAAATATACATATTGTGATCTACATCTACAATTAGAAAGCATAATTGGCATACCACCTCAACCTATGTTACAAGTTCTCGAGCTGCCTTTTTGCCTCTACAGCTGGCTGGACAATATAAACCATGGGCCTAGTGGTAGGGTAATGTGGAGTACAATAAATTGCTCTAGTCACTCAGGAGAAAACCGGATCCAGGGAGGCTAGCCCTGTACGATAGGGAGTTGTACTGGAAGGAAATAATAGCTAGCACCTATTGTGTTTTGAAATTATAATGAAAGAAATAATCTTTCCACCATAAACAATAGAGACAAATAATGTACACAAACATCAATTTTAGTGGTGGTAAACCAATTATATAACACTTGAAATCTTTATATCAAGTGGGCTTGAGTGAAAGGAAAGAAGATATGTATATACACCCAACTTATAAAACCAAAACAATGTTATACATACCAAACTGAATATGGTTATAATATGAAAAAAAGCAATATCTTCAATTAACATGTAAAAGAGACATGCATTGGAGCTAAACTTGGATATAAGGAAAATAAGGTATGCTACAGGAAGAGGAAAGTAATGAACGGAAAAGCCCTATTTTATTTCCATTTTCCTTTCAATTCCCTTAGTGATACGGCATACAAATATATAATATAGATGGAGGAGAACGGATGAAAAGATTTTGAGCCATCAAAACTTCAATAATGAATAAAAATATACATATTGTGATCTACATATACAATTGGAAAACATAATTGGCATACTACTTCAACCTAGGTTACAAGTTCTTGAGTTTCCCTTTTGCCTATGTGGCTGGCTGGACTATTTAAACCATAGGGCTAGTGACAGGGTAATACAGAGTACAGTCAATTTCCCTAGTCACTCTGGAGAAAAATGGATCTAGGGAGGGTAGCCCTGTATGATAGGGAGCTGTACTAGAAGGAAATAATAGCTAGCACCTATTGTGTTTTGAAATTCTAATGAAAGAAATAATCTCTCCACCATAATGCACTTTTCCGATAAAGGGCTCATGTTTCCAACGCTGCACCCAACTTAGTAGACCACCATCTAGCTTAGATTCTCCCAACGAGCTTCCCAGCTAACAAGTTCTCCAGTGAACAAGCCAGCTCCTCCATTTCTATTTATTCTATTCCCATTTCCACTACGTTCCAAGGAATGGATTATTATCAAACACCTCCCACTATCCTAGATGGTATTCATGGTTCTACCTTTCCCTCAGCAACCAATTGGTTGAATCGTCTCGTTACCCGTATCTTGTTCTTTTTTTTAATCCTTGAAATTTTGAAGTCTACCATGACATTAGACACTCAATAATCCTACTAAATTCATGTTACCAATCTTATAGTATCTCGGCTCTTTAAATTTCCCTCTAAACTGGTTGTAAAATACTAGTATTCACTGGAATCCACATTGAAAACTAAGCGCGAGAGCAAGGTGACCTCCTAACTCCACCATCAAATCTTAAATGCCTACAAATTAACAAATAATACTCATGCATACACTAGTATCGATTTGTGAATTGAATTTCACTTGCAAACAAATGAGACCAAGGTTGCGGCTTACCTGGAATGCAGACCCCTTCAGATTCTGATTCATAGATCACCAAGAAATGCATGATTCTGCACAAAATGTATACCTAGCGCTGGTTGCAATGAGTCGCCAAGGAATGGAGTATTCCACACAAAATGTACACCTTGTTCCCTATGAAGCTTATTTCTCTCTGGCCTGCTCTCTGTTTAAGTCACTTCACTTGCTACTGATCAAGGTCTAAGGTCTTTTTTGGCCTCCTCTAGGGCTTCAGCCCCCACAAACGCTTGCGCAAGTCCTGAGGCCTTTTGGCTTCCTACAGTGGGCAGATATGAGGCTGTTAGGCCACTTTCTACTTAGAATACCTTGATTCAGTTGAACCATTATTCAGTCGAACACTTTAGGCTCTTGTTGAGTGATGAAAGTGAATAAAAGCACTCAAAATAGATCAAAGTGATGAGTTACAAAGTAGATTCGATCATGATGCTTGCCCAATTCAAGGTCCTGGTTGACACGCTCCTACTAATTACTTCTTTGCCTTAGTCCCAGCTTCTCTGCTGCAATCCTATGCAAGTGATTAGTACTGGTATGATGGGTAGGATTTCTGAACAGAAATCAGAGGACCGAAACTATACACCATGAACATTGAAAACCTGATTTGAAAGAGTCAGATTTGTGAACAGAAATCCAACAACTGAAACTATACACCATGAACATTGAAAACCTGATTTGAAAGCAAGTTTATACACCATGAATCCATGAAAATAGGGAGTTGCCCTCCATTTGAAAACAAATCTAACCTCCCAGGGCCAAATTGAACCTCACACACCACTCCCAAACCAGAAAAACCAAAAATGGGGCCACTATAAATGAATTTAACACTGTAAATCAGAAATTTGGTGATTTTAAGGGAATACAATCTCCCAAACTAGGTGAAAATTTGAAAATCTGGCAATTTTAAGGGAATACAATTTCCCAAACCAAGGGAATCGGGCCAAATGAAGCTTCACTTGGTTTATCCGCCATTTTTTTTATTTTGGACTAAAATCAAAAAATTAATTATTTTTTAAATAAAAATGGGGCTACCTATATGAAAAGTGTTTTTAATAAAAATTTCACCCTTCTAAAATGCAAAACCCCTCAAATTTCGTCTTTGGGCTAAAATTCGCCCCTAAAATTTACCATGGGTTTTGTGGTTAAGGGTAAGAAAGAACTAGTATGCAAGTTAAAGAAGTATTTGTATGGGTTAAAGAAGTCACCAGGGATGTGGTATCAAAAATTTGATATATTTATACGGGGACTTGGCTTCACCAAAAGCAAAGCGGATCACTATGTGTATTTTAAATTAATTGGTGACCGTGTTATTTATCTGGTCTTGTATGTGAATGATATGTTGCTGGTTGGAAATGACAAAGAAATTATCTAGGAATTGAAGACCCAATTGTCCTTGAAATTCAACATGAAAGATCTTGGTGCTGAAAACTATATTTTGGGCATGGAAATTAAAAGAGATCAGGCAAAGAGGAGGCTCTGGTTAAACCAGAGGAAGTATGTCGAGACAATGCTGAAAAGATTTAATCTACAGTATAGTAAACCGGTGAAGGTTCCTATTCTTGTAGGTGTGAATTTATCTACTGAACAGTGTCCCAAGACACAACAAGAGGAAGAGGACATGTCCCGTGTTCCATATGCAAGTGCAATTGGTAGCCTAATGTATGCAATGGTATGTACTAGACCAGAAATTGCTGATCTGAATTTGAAACTACTTGAAAAAGGTTTGCAAGGTATTCAATTTAGTAGTAAACATGTTTAAAACATTCCCATGTCTTGTAGTAAAGAAACAAATGAAATTTTCAACTGTTCATGATCCATTCAAGCATAGCATAATTATTTCTTTTTACTGTTTAACACATCAAAACAAATTTGTTCTGCAAAACAAATCAACCACAGATGCAAAAGAAGTTGATGAAGCAGTTCACCCCTCCAGGGCTACGTCTGCGGGGTCCAAGGCTCCCAAATGGGTCAGTACTCATTTTAATTAAATGCTCAAAATGAATTTACAACTGAATAGAAGTCTCTATAGGTGAAATAAACTGTAAAATCAGATTCAGAACACATGAATCCTTCAGGATTGACTGCTGGTTCACCTCCAATGGATACCTGCAACCTGAAACAGTTCTCACAATATTAGGCCCTGGTGGCTCCTAGAAATTCCACGGCTCCAAAACCTGTTCAAATGACCTCTGATGGCTGAAAGACCTAGGCCAATGGCTTCAAAATGTCAAAAATACCCAAAATAAAAATAAAATAAAAAAATAGTCCAAAACCGCCTTTCCTAGCCAAAATTATGGCCATTTAATGATAACTTCCAGTTTCCCCTAAAAGAACTCAACTTTAGTGGAGGCCAGTTAGCTCCGCCAAATCTGGGCGTCTACCAAATTTGGTGCCACTGCCAACAACTCCGCCAATTTCGCCTTAACCGCCAGCTAAATTTTTGCATGTCACCACGTGGATGGTTTGGCAGTTTGCATAGGATTCCGCGCTCGGTGGTTAGTTGCTAGCCCTTGGTTCCTAGCACTTGGTCGTATGGAATGGGAGGGGCTGGCCCCCCAACTTTTCCCACCTGCCATAATTCAAGCATTAAATAGAAGCTGGTTCCATTGACTTTCAAGTCATACGGCAGTGGCGTATTGGTAATATGTTGGAGTTATGGTGGGTAGGTCAGGGGTTCAATCCACCACCCACCAAAAAATTTTACATACCCACCCAATACCTTGCTTACATCAGCTGATGTCATCCTGGGCCACGCGGTGGCCTCCAGGCTTGCCACGTGGTGGCCTCTGATTGGCCCGTCCCAACGGAATATTCCACAGAATATTTACCTTGCTTATGTCAGCTGATGTCATCCTAGGCCACATGGCGGCCTTCAGGCTTGCCACGTGGTGGCCTCTGATTGGCCCGTCCCAATGGATTATTCCATAGAATATTCCTAGGAATATTCCCAAGAATATTCCGTGGAATATTCTTTTTTTATTTTTTTTGAAAATTCAAAAATTAAGGATTATTGGGCGATTTTTTTTTTGCCATAACTTTCACATACGGCGACCGTTTTTTGAACCGTTTGTGGCGTCGGAATCGGGAGGATGAGCTATATCCAGTCATTTAGGTTCAAGCCAATTTTTATCACTTTCAATTTTGAGCATTTTTCGACACTTAGGACATGAGCCCCTGATCATGCCTCCCCATTGGGAAGCTTTTGGACCCCAAAAGCCTTCAACTATATGTTAAAGAGGTGAGGGTACAGCGCCCTCACTCTGTCCACCTCCATCCACTTTTCCTTGTTCGGTTTGTTGCCTTTGAGACCAACCCGAACATACTCTACATTACCCCTCCTTGAAGTGCGTGTCCTTCTATCAAGGATTGTATCTTCTTTCAGATCATCTAAATATTCTGGCGAGAAATCTTCTAAATATGGTAGGTGAACAACGCTTTCATGATCAGCGATCAAAGGAGGTTCATACAAACGTAAGTTCTCCACATTAACAACAGAATACATTTGCATGTAGTAAGGCAAATCTAATTGAAAAGCATTATTTCCAACCTTCTTGAGGATTTTGAATGGACCATAACGAATAGGCTTCATCTTTTTACCTTCTCCTTGCATCCTTTCCTTACTAATTTACAACCATACCTCATCCCCTTCTTGAAACTTGTGATCGACTCTATGCTTGTCGTGTCTTTCCTTGTACTTGCCTTGACTCTTCTCAAGCTGTTCTTGAATTTGCTGAATTCTTTCAATGAATGAACGAGCTTTGTCAACATCACTATGTCCCTCAATGGCGACATATTTCTCAAGAATGAAATCAAGAAGCGATTTTGGCAAGTAACCAAAAGAAGCTTCAAACAGTGAGGTGTTTGTGGAAGAGTGCTTGGCACGGTTGTAAGCATGATGTATGTAGTGAAAATGTTCATCCTAAAGCTTGGGATGCTTGCTGCAATATCCTCTCAATAGGTGCACAATGGTTCTGTTCACAACTTTAGTTTGTCTATCTGTTTGCAGATGGAAAGCAGTACTTTTCTTCAACTTTGTGTCCATCATCTCCCATAGGTTGGACCAAAAATTCCCCACAAATCTGGAATCCCTGTCACTAATAATGGAAGTAGGCAAACCAAAGAGAATCCATACATGATGAAAAATAATTCAGTAGTTTGTTTAGCAGTTATAATTTTCTTACAAGGCATAAGTATACACATTTTGTTGAAACGATCAACTACTACATATAAATAATCATGCTGCTTTCTAGATTTTGGCAAACCTCCTACAAAATCCATAGAGATGCTTTCCCATGTTCTAGAAGGTACCGGCAAAAGAGTATACAAGCCAAGCTTCCTATTACTAGGCTTGCTTGTAGCACATAATGAATAACCTCTTATGAACCTTGAAACAGAATCTACCATGCGAGGCCAATAGCAATACCTCTGTAGATTTGCAACTGTTTTGCTTACACCAAAATGGCTAGCAATAAGAGAAGAATGAGCTTCTCTTATGACATTTATCCTCTCCCCCTGTGGTATACACAACTTCCCCAAATGAAACAACAAATTTTTATGCAGGTGATAGTCATTTTCCTCTACATGATTCCCTTTACTCAAGCTATCATACACATCTTTAAAGTCATCATCATATGCATACTGTTCTACGTAAATATCATGTACAATGCAATCATTCTTAAGTAAAGTAACAACACCAATAGTAGGCCTTGAAAGCATATCAACAACTTTATTCAGAGTACCTTTCTTGTACCTTATTACCAAATGGAACTGTTGCAAGAAGCCCATCCATCTGAAGTGTCGTGACTGTTGTAACTTGCTTTGTGATTGCAAGTACTGTAAGGGCTGATGGTTGGTATGTATAACAGTTTCTTTGCCCATCAAATAGTGTTTCCACTTTTTGACGCTTTGTACCAATGCATACAAATCCTTATCATAGGTAGGATAATTTACAACAGCACCATTAAAAGTTTCAGAATGAAAAGCAATAGGCTTACCATGCTGTAGAAGAACTGCACCCATGGCATAATCACTAGCATCGGTTTGTATCTCAAATAGCTGTCTCAAATCTGGTAATGCAAGGACCGGAGCTGAACTAATCTTCTCTTTCAAAGATTCAAAATATTTTTCCTGCTTGCCTCCCCATTGGAAAGCATGCTTCACACTTGTCACTGCATGCATAGGAGCTGCTATAGAAGAGAAGTTAGAGATGAACTTCCTCCAATATTGAGCTACACCCAAAAAACTTCTTACCTCTGTTATGGATTTGGGAGTAGGCCAATTCACAATAGCCTCTATTTTAGTAGGATCAATCCTCAAAGCACCTCCTCCTACTATGTGTCCCAAATAAACCAAAGAAGTCTTTCCAAATTCACACTTTGACATTTTAAGAAATAACTGATTCTTCTTCAAAACATCAAGTACTTTCCTAACATGCATGACATGATCTTCTCTAGACTTGCTAAAAATTAAGATGTCATCTCAGTAGACAATAACAAAATCATCAATAAAAGGATGCAAGACATCATCCATTACCCGCATGAAAGTTGCAGGTGCATTGCACAAACCAAACGACATCACAAGCCATTCAAAGATTCCTTGTTTGGTTTTAAACGTTGTCTTCCAAATGTCACTTTCTTCAATTCTTACTTGATGATATCCACTG
>APFE030108665.1:45571-80419 GCA_000404065.3 Pinus taeda
TTCTTCAACTTTGTGTCCATCATCTCCCATAGGTTGGACCAAAAATTCCCCACAAATCTGGAATCCCTGTCACTAATTATGGAAGTAGGCAAACCAAAGTGAATCCATACATGATGAAAAAATAATTCAATAGTTTGTTCAGCAATTATAGTTTTCTTACAAGGCATAAGTATACACATTTTGTTGAAATGATCAACCACTACATATAAATAATCATGCTGCTTTCTAGATTTTGGAAAACCTCCTACAAAATCCATAGAGATTCTCTCCCATGGTCTAGAAGGTACCGGCAAAGGAGTATACAAGCCAATATTCCTATTACTAGGCTTGCTTGTAGCACATAATGAACAACCTCTTATGAACCTTAAAACATAATCTACCATGCGAGGCCAATAGCAATACCTCTGTAGATGTGCAACTGTTTTTCTTACACCAAAAAACTAGCTAGACAAAATTAAGCGAAAGAATGAGCTCCTTAATGATGCATTATATTCCTCACCAAAAAAAAAAAAATGGTGAAGTAAAAACTCACAACTTTCCCAAATGAAACAGCAAATTGTTATGCATGTGATAGTCATTTTCCTCTACATGATTCCCTTTACTCAAGTTAGCATACACATCTTTAAAGTCATCATTAGATGCATACTATTCTATGTAACTATCATGTACAATGGAATCATTCTTAAGTAAAGTAACAACACCAAAAAAAGGCCTTGAAAGCATATCAACAACTTTATTCAGAGTACCTTTCTTGTACCTTATTACCAAATGGAACTATTGCAAGAAGCCCATCCATCTGAAGTGTCGCGACTGTTGTAACTTGCTTTGTGATTGCAAGTACTATAAGGGCTGATGGTCGGTATGTATAACAATTTCTTTGCCCATCAAATAGTGTTTCCACTTTTTGACGCTTTGTACCAATGCATACAAATCCTTATCATAGGTAGGATAATTTACAACAGCACCATTTAAAGTTTCAGAATGAAAAGCAATAGGCTTACCATGGTGTAGAAGAACTGCACCCATGGCATAATCACTAGCATCGGTTTGTATCTCAAATGGCTGTCTCGAATCTGGTAATGCAAGGACGGGAGCTGAACTAATCTTCTCTTTCAAAGATTCGAAATATTTTTTCTGCTTGCCTCCCCATTGGAAAGCATGCTTCACATTTGTTACTGCATGCATAGGAGCTGCTATAGAAGAGAAGTTAGAGATGAATTTCCTCCGATATTGAGCTGCACCCAAAACACTTCTTGCCTTTGTTATGGATTTGGGAGTAGGCCACTTCACAATAGCCTCATTCTTAGCTGGATCAATTTTGAAAGCACCTCCTCCTACTATGTGTCCCAAATAAACCAAAGAAGTCTTTCCAAATTCACACTTTGACATCTTAAGAAATAACTGATTCTTCTTCAAAACATCAAGTACTTTCCTAACATGCATGACATGATCTTCTCTAGACTTGCTGAAAATTAAGATGTCATCTAAGTAGACAATAATGAAATCATCAAGAAAAGGACGCAAGACATCATCCATTACTCGCATGAAAGTTGTAGGTGCATTGCACAAACCAAACGGCATCACAAGCCATTCAAAGATTCCTTGTTTGGTTTTAAACGCTGTCTTCCAAATGTCACTTTCTTCAATTCTTACTTGATGATATCCACTGCGCAAGTCTAACTTAGTGAAATATTGAGCATCTTTCAGCTGGTCTAGCAAATCATCTATCCTTGGGAGTGGGTAACGATTCTTTACCATTATCTTGTTCAAGGCCCTGAAATCAACACACATACGCCAAGTGCCATCTTTCTTTGGAATCAGTACAACGGTGACCCACATGGCGAAGTACCTGGCCTTATGAAACCCTTGTCCAACAAGTCCTTGATTTGCTTCTTTATTTCAGCATTCTCCATAATAGACATGCGGTAGATGCCTATGTTTGGAAGAGGACAATCTCGATGCAAATGGATTTCATGTTGAATCTCCCTCTTAGGAGGCAAACCTGTTGGCTCCTGAAATATCTCATGATATGCATCAACTACATCATACAAATCTGATTTAAGTTTTGGATCACAATTGTCAAATGACTCATGATTTACATCAACCTTGGGCTTAATCATAAGAAGAACAAAATTCTTACTTGAATTGACCAACCTTTTTACCTGTCCTGCATTCACCATCGCTATATTTGTCTTCTTGCGATGAGCTCTAACAATGAACTCCTTGCCATCTTTGAAAAGATGATATTTATTTTCATGGCGATGGAAGATAGCTTTCCTGTCAAACAAGTAAGGACTTCCCAAAACAATTCCTGCTATATCAAAAGGTACCACATCAAGTTCAACTGTATCAATAAAATGTGCAATAATTGCAAAGCACAATGTACACTTTCTTGAAGCTTGTAAATTTGCATCCTTGCAAATCCATCCAAGTGGATATGGCTTCAGATGTGGAACGATCTCAAGTTTAAGCTGCTTGACCAAGTCTTCTGATATAAGTTTTGCTTGTGACCCATTATCAAAAAGTGTGTCAATCTTAGTATGTTTTGAAATCATCCTCACATGAAACAGTTCAATTCTTTCTTCCTCATTAGGAGCTTGTACATGACAGTTTGAGGTACTAGTGCTGACTTGAATTTCCATTTCTTTTCCCTTCAAGTTTTTCAAACCCATGGCTGTAATTTTGGTTTCATCACCTGAATCATCCCTAAATCTTGTGGTGTAGATGTAGTAGCAGTAGTTTTTTGTTTCCCTTTGGATTTGTTAAATTGAGGTCTTTTTTTAGGATGTAATTTCCAACAGTTTTTCTCCTCATGGCCTGGTTTAGAACAGTGTTTATAGATCACTTTCTCACTCTCGTTTGACATATGCATTCTTTTTGCCCTTTCCCTTGGAGGTTTTCTCTTTGTTTTTCCCCTTAGCGGGCTTGTTTCTACCCTCTTCAAATGTGTTTTTTCCCCTTGCCTCTAAATGGGTAGCTTGGACACAAACCTCATCTAAGCTAGTAGGGTTAAACATCAAGATAGTGTGTCTAAGGTAGCTATGCAAGCCACCAATATATTTCAGCAAGGTGTCCTGGGTTTGTAAATCTACCCCTAACAAGAGAGCTCTTCTCCTGAATTCTTGGGTGTAGTCTTGGACATTCTGACCCTTAAGTTGTCTGAAATTTTGCTAGTTCATAATGGCTTTCTGCATGTGAGCAAGAGGATAAAATTATTTTTTAATGGCTAACAGAAAGTCATTCCATGTTAAGGTAACCTTACCAAATTTCTTGATCTCCTCTTTGGTCTTGGTCTCCCACTAGACCAATGCTGCTCCATCCATTCTCAAAGAAGCCAACTGAATCTTTGTGGCATCATCATGCATGTTCTAGATCCTCAAGTAAACCTCCAACTGCCTAATCTAGTTGTCAAGCTTTTATGCATTCACTTCACCATTAAACATAGGCAATTCGAATTTTACATCAAGCTTCAAAAAACGACTTTTTCCAAAGGATCTATGTTTACGCACAGAAGAAGAAGACGAGGATGAAGAGGAAAGAGGTGACGATGGGGGTGGTGGGTCATCATTACCTCCATGTCCTTTCTTGGAATGATCATCATCCTTCTTACCTCCTGAAGAACCCTCTCCTTCAAGTGGATGTTTGGACCCTTCTCCAGCCAATTTCTCATTTCTTTCTTGGTACAATATCCTCACCATTTTAGTGAGGTCCAAGAAAGCCTTTCTGAAGACTCTTTCTTCTTCTCTTGGATCTGTGTCTTGAGGAATTTCTCCTTCATGTTCAGACATTCTTGAAGCTTCTGCTAAGACTCTTGAGGGTGAAAGCGAAGGTGAAGGTGATGGCTCTCTGGCTTCCTCCTTGACTGAGGATTCTCCCGTTCTCTAGTCAACTGTCCTTCCCCTCTTTTAAGTTTCAACCTGGTAAGCATCAATACTTGCAAGATAGTTAGAAGATCTTTGAACAAAAGCAATCAAAAGAGAACTACACCCGAGATTGACTGAAAGAGCATTTATCTACTTTGCAATTGTATAACAAGAGCATTTCGAAGGCTTCCTGGCTCGTTTCAGGCTCTGTCTATAGTTTATTTGACTACTTTTGATACAAATAAGCAACAGCATAGCTCTGATACCAACTTGATTTGAATTTGAAACTACTTGAAAAAGGTTTGCAAGGTATTCAATTCAGTAGCAAACATGTTTAAAACATTCCCATGTCTTTTAGTAAAGAAACAAATGAAATTTTCAGTTGTTCATGATCCATTCAAGCATAGTAGAATTATTTCCTTTACTTTTTAACACATCAAAATGAATTTGTTCTGAAAAATAAATCAACCACAGATGCAAAAGAAGTTGGCGAAGCAGTTCACCCCCCCTGGGCTACGTCTGCTGGGTCCAAGGCTCCCAAATGGGTCAGTCCTCGTTTTAATTAAATGCTCAAAATGAATTTACAGCTTAATAGAATTCTCTACAGGTGAAATAGACTATAAAATCATATTCATAACACATGAATCCTTCAGGATTGACTACTGGTTCACCTCCAATGGATACCTGCAACTTGAAACAGTTCTCACAATACTAGGCCCTGGTGGCTCCTAGAACTTCCACGACTCCAAAACCTATGCAAATGACCTCTAATGGCTAAAATACCTATGCTAATGGCTTCGGAACATCAAGCATACCCAAAATAAAATAAAAAATCGTCCAAAACCGCCTTTCATAGCCAAAGTTATGGCCATTTAATTATAACTGCCAGTTTCCCCTAAAAGAACTCCAGCTAGCTTTAGTGGAGGCCAGTTAGCTGCGCCAAATCTGGGCGTCCGCCAAATTTGGTGCCACCGCCAACAATTCCGCCAATTTCACCTTAACCGCCAGCTAAACTTTTGCATGTGACCACATGGATTGTTTGGCGGTTTGCATAGGATTCCGCGCTCGGTGGTTAGTTGCTAGCGCTTGGTTCCTGGCACTTGGTCGTATGGAATGGGAGGGGCTGGCCCCCCAACTTTTCCCACCCGCCATAATTCAAACATTAAATAGAACCTGGTTCCATTGACTTTCAAGTCATACGGCAGTGGCGTATTGGTAATACGTTGGAGTTGTGGTGGGTAGGTCGGCGGTTGAATCCACCACCCACCAAAAAATTTTACATACGCGCCCAATACCTTGCTTACGTCAGCTGATGTCATATTGGGCCACATGGTGGCCTCCAGGCTTGCCACATGGCAGCCTCTGATTGGCCCATCCCAATCGAATATTCCATGGAATATTCCCAAGAATATTCCGTGGAATATTCTTTTTAAAATTTTTTTTGAAAATTCAAAAATTAAGGGTTATTGGGCGATTTTGTGTTTGCCATAACTTTCACATACGGAGACCGTTTTTCGAACTGTTTGTGGCACCAGAATTGGGAGAACAAGCTCTATATGGTCATTCAGGTTCGAGCTAATTTTGAGCACATTCAATTTTGAGCATTTTTCGACACTTGGGACATGAGCCCCTAATCAATTGCACATGCAGTGGGAGTATTGAGCAAGTTTATGTCAAAACTAGGAAAGGAGAATTGGATATGAGTGAAGTGGGTTTTTAGGTATTTGCGTGGCACCAGTGATTATGGTTTATGCTACCAAGGAAGACTAGGATTGGACAGAGTTTTGGATATCCATAGCTTTGTTGATGCAGACTAGGCTGAAGATCTGGATCAGAGAATATCTACAAGTGGGTATGTGTTTAATCTATTTGGAGGTGCGATCAGCTAGATGAGTAAGAAACAATTTGTAGTGGCATTATCAACTACAGAGGCAGAATACATGGCAGCCACTCATGCAAGCAAGGAAGCAGTTTGGTTGCATAGATTGTGTTCAAGTATGGGGTTAGTATAGGGAGCTATAAGGATAAACTGTGACATCCAAAGTATAATTTTCTTGGCAAAGAACCTGGCTTACCATTCAAAGACAAAGCAAGTTGATGTTCAGTATCACTTTGTGATGGATATGATAGGAGACAAAAATGTGTTGCTAGTAAAGGTGGACACTTTGAAGAATACTGCAAATGCATTGACAAAACCTGTGATCTCTGAGAAGTTCTCTTGGTGTAGAGAAACAATGGGCATTACAGGGCTAGATAAATGACTAAGCTCTTTTGCGGCCCCTTGTGGAAAGAGAACAACAAGTGGGAGAATGTTGGGTTGTGTATTCTTTCCATAACTAGCCCACATAATTTACCATAGGGTTAGAGGGGGGGCGAAGCCCCCCTTTGCTATACCGATTGCACAGTGGTGGGGTCACAGGGGCTTTGAGGGGGGCGGGTAGCCTCCCTCTGTGGACTGCCATAGGGAAAAACATTTTGGACCCTATATTATGTTGGGTGGACCTACCTATGGTTTTTTGCATGGATTTCGCACATGGTTTTGGACGCGATGGTTTTCGGTCCATGGTTTTGGATAAGATGGTTTTCGGTCCATGGTATTGGATGCTTCGGCATGTATAAATATGTATTGTAACATTGAAAGGAAGATAATGAAAAATCAAGTTGGTAGTCCCAATTTTGGGATCCAGGGGAAAATTTTTGTGTCTATGTGTTTTCTGTGTTATGCTCTCGCATTTTTTATTTTCTGTGTTATAGAATTCGTATGCAGGTAATTTCTATACCATGTTAAAACCTACACACCATAGACAAGTCTGAAAGGCATTTTCCTAGTCAGCTTCTTGCAAGTCGTTCTATAGGCCCATAGCACCGTGGGTACGCGCACATCCCAGTCATTTCTCTAAGCATTTCAGACCTTTGTCAATGCACTCTCCAGTATCTTATTGAATGCCTCCAGTGTCCCATTAGCGTGCAGATGATAAGGCATCATTTTATGATGATAGACCTAAAATTTTTCTATCAACTTGTTGATTGTTTTGTTAAGAAAGTGTGTACTCCGATCACTCATCAAGATATTTGGATAGCCAAATATTGTCAACACATATTCAAAAATAAACTTTATTGTTGTCATGCCTGTACAATCCTTCATAGGTTGCACCTCCGGCCACCTAGTCAAGTACTCAGTCACGGTGAAGATGTATCGTGCACCCGTCTTCTTTCCTTGAGGCTGAATTGGACACACAAAGTCAATCGCTCGCCCATTTCTCGAATTGTTGTAACGTCACATGTGGCATCATAGGTAGTTCATCCCTCTACGACAACCTGCCAGTCCTTTGACATGCATCACATGCCCGACAATATGCTTTCGAATCCTTATGCAGGGTTGGCCACCACAACCCAACACGTAGAACCTTCTATGTTGTTTCTTTCCTTGCATATTGTCCTCCGACAACTCCTCCATGAGCCTCAACGAGGATACTGCTTCGCTCAAATTCAGCCACATAACGTCACAATATTTTGTCTGACCCCATTTTGTACAAGTGCCCTGTAATGATAGAAAATTCTGCCACGCGCACTACCAGTTCCTTCTTCTATTGACTTGTATAACCTTCCGGAGCCGATCCTGTCATCAGGGAGTGGATAATATCTTCAAAGTGGTTGTCTGCAACACACACCGCAAAGAGTTGTGCATCAGGCAGTCCTTCCTCCAAATTAGTAGGTTCCTCTCTCGTTTCAATTCACAACAGATGATTAGATCCCGCATTCAGTCGTCCTGGCTTCACAATAAGTTCAAAGTCATACTCCTAGAACAACAACATCCACCTACATATTTTTCCCCCCAACACAGGCTTCTGTACCAGGTACTTCAACGTGGAATGACCCATATACATCTTAAAGTGTCTGCCCAACAAATAGTGCCTAAACTTCTAGAGCACATACACCATAGCTAATCCTTCATGCTCTGTCGTGGAATAATTTGTCTCTACTTTAGACAGGTTCCTACTTGTGAATGTTGTAGGGTGATACAAGTCTCCCTCACCGACCTATGTCTGCACGACCCTCGGCACAATACATGATGCGTCCACATGCACATGAAATTCCTTCTTCTATTCTGGGAAGACTAGGATTGGCGCGGTCACCATTTTTTCTTTCAACACGTCCAAGCTCTTCTGACATTCATCATTCCAATGGAATGTAGCATCCTTTTTCAACAATTTCTCCATAGGTGCAGTGATCTGGGCATAGCTCTTGATCAACTGCCTATAGTATCCAGTATGGCCTAGAGTTGCATGCAGCTGTTTCAAATTCCTCGGCACCTCCAAATTGATTATCACCATGATCTTCGTAAAGTCTACCATCAATCCTTGTTGGCATACCACATGAACCAGAAAAATCCCAAAAGTAATAAAAACCAGAAACTTCTTCAGATTGAACATGATCTGGTATCGCCTACATGTATCTAGCATCAAGCACAAACTTGCCACATGGAGTTTGACCAATCCAAACATTGTCCAATCGTCAAAGTATACCTCTAGAAACTTATGAATGAAGTCTTTGAATGTCACAATGACTACGTCCAAAAATATTGCTGGTGCATTTTGTAGCCCAAAAGGCATCACAGTGTACTGAAAACATCCCCATTCAGTCACGAAGGTCATCCTACTTCTATCCTTAGGCGTGATTTTGATCTGATGGTACTGAGAGAACCCATCAGTGAAAGAGTACGCTTCTTGGTCACCTACATTATCCAGGACCTTGTCAGTGAATGTTGTCAGTAAAGGATCATGCACACAAGTGTCATTCAATTTCTAGAGATCCATGCATATCCTTATTTCTTCTTTCTATTTCTTTTCTTCAATCATTATTGGGCTTTCCCAATCATATTCTTCGACTGGTTCAATAATTCCTTTCGTAAGCATCTTATCTAACTCAGCGTGAACCCTTTCCTTATACTTCAAATTAAGGTGGTAAGGTTTTTGTTTCACAGGTTTCGCATCTGGTTTCAGGGTGATCTTCATGACACCCAGGTCTCCTATTATTCCCTTTAGATCAAAAAACTTTGTGGAGAACAAATCGTGATATTTGCAGAGGAGCTCAACGACCTTGTCTAATGTTGTATCATATAAATAGTCCCCAATCTTTGCAAATTTTGGCTCCACCTCTGTGCCAATGTTAACCTGCCTAGTTTTTAGCAACACGGTTATGTCTGGATCCTCTATCTATGGACCTTCAACCTCACAGTGACCCTTGGTTTCCAGAATATTAGTCTTTCTGGGATCCTCGTCTTCTTCTTCAGCGGTCACGTTATAGGATTCCAGCGCATGGTTCAGCTGGGTAGTCCAATCAAGTTGAATTAGCTCCAAAGGATCCTACAGTATCCTAAAGATCAATGCTTTAACCTCCTATAGTGTTGTTGGTTCAATAAGATGTCTTTTTATAGGCAATCTTAATCCCTACATTAGTTATCAACTTGAGGTAAGTCTTTCTATTTCAAGAGTGTCAACATAGTATGTGCAGTGAATTTAGAGGTTATCTAATGATGAATCTTTGCAATCATTAAAGTCCAATTCTTCAATCCAATTCACACAACTCTACAAAGAAACTATCTATGAAAGGAATGCTCACGACACCCTTTTTAATTCTATACAACTTGTTTCGAAACCAATTGGAACTTGAATGAAAATGAGAATTACAAGGAGAATTACTCAAATAAGCTTGAGACTAATCACACTTTAACCATTTAAATAAACTATGATTATCGAATGACACTAACAACTCAAATCAATCTGGATTATTAAATAGAAATAACAATTGATAATTGAACAACAATCAATAAGTGAACAACAACAACTATAAAAGATTCCTAAATGATAAGCATTCTATCTTGCAATCCATAGAAGTTACTCAGTCTTGTCTCTCAAGATTTATGATAACATTTATTCAATCTAAACAGCAATCAACCACACATTCACTCATTCTAATCAAAACGCTTACTTAAGTCTATCTCGCAGTTTTAATATAAAGCTAAGTGAACAGCGGTATAAATCAATGTCACCAATATTCAAGATAAACAAAAGAACTAATCATTAAATCAAATACAAATACTGAATGCAAACTATAACATAAAGGAGCAGAGGAGCTTCTTGTGACTGGGCCCAAAGTCGCCAGAAGCCTCTACTCAATAAAAGCTCAAAATACGGAGATGTATCAAGTGCAACCTTCTTTCATTAACTTCAAAGTAATAGCTAACAGAATCATTGAATTAACAACATTTTTACTCCAAAGAGAATAATTACATATTAAAAGTATGAACTCTCATCTAGTTGCTTTGGCCTTATATAACATAAAAGGGAAACTTGGATAACAGTGAATCCTTAGGATCAGGAGATCCTGAGGATTTTGCAATATAAAATCTGATTATATGATAAAACAGGAGTACTCTAACTGATCTTCCACTTCCTTGTTTGCCCCAGACACCGTGGCTTTTCCCCTTTATGGCCTCCTGTTGTCCTGCCAACTAAACAACTTTTGCCCAATCATGTCTCTTCATACAAAGATAGCAAAGAATCATTTTTTCGTACTAAATTTCCCTATTCTATCACCAACTAGTTTCTTCCAACTTTGACTGATATTTTCCTCATTTTATTATATAAACAGAGATAATATTATAAGGATGAGTGATAAATGAAGCATTAAGTTAAGAGAAATCATACCTTTTTCTCGTCCCAACAAGCGTCGCATCAATACAGTCAAACCCATCCTCAAAGTTGAATGTCATTATAAACCCCTAGAGCAAGATGTCCCATTCTTTAGTGCCATGGCGGAGGTGTGTTTCCAAGTATCAATTCATTGGTATGACATCTAGGGTATGACAAAATAGATGCACCCATTCAGGCTGGGGCTCCACTCCATAAGGCTTAGTCCATTTGGTTAGGTAATCACACAGATCATCCCCTCCATCATACGTGTCTGTCCAAAATGTATTCTCATCATCCTCCTATAGTTGCACCAATCACTGAAATTATCCTTGTGTGTACCCCACCATCTTGCGGGCGTAGGGTGCAATTCCCAATCCAAGGCCTAGAAGTGATGCTTCTCTGGCACTTCTCACTCAAATGCATCCAAAAAGAAATCAACATCAGTTAGCCCATCATAGTGAGGCAAATTCCTTGCCTTTGATGACATGCAATGCAGTGACTTGGTCATCATATTACAATATAGTGTAAATACTTCATGCAGCTAGTTCTGCCAGTGCTCTAATTCTTCATATGAATCTGATGTGTAGGAGCTCTCGTAGTCCCATGCAATACGTCAATCTACTATCAGATTTACCCAATCCTAGCCTCACCCTGCTATCTTGTAAGTCTGGTCTAGATTGTCATCACTTTCATAATCACAAACTGGTTCTATATAGCGCAATCCTTCTGCAAGATCTAGTGGCACCACTATGCGGAGTAATTTCTTTTCAAATATCATCTTTCACTTATTTAGGTTGATTACCCCATTCATGTTAGTGGCCCAATCGATTCCAAGGAGTGCAGGGTAGGGATTGTTGTCATCCACAATCTCTATTACCTCAAAATCAGCCAGTGCGCTCACACCTTCGATGTCAACTGTTACCCCTGCAGCCTCCCCATTGGGATAATTTTTTGTTGATTTGCCATCCTCAACTGGATCAAAGACCATTGGAGCACAGGTTTCCCCATTCTTTCCCATGTTTTTTTTGGAAAAACATTTGCATTGGACCCTAGATCCAAGATAACTTGGTCCATTTTGTATTCCCCTATCTGCGCAGTGAGTCTCATCTCACGCCCAGTCCTTCTCTTATGCTTGCCAAGCTTTCTGAGTATGGGCAGTTCACCAATAGCGCTATCCTTTCTAGCACACCAATTGATCAGTTCCTACAGGCCATTCACAGCCTTACTATCGCGAAGTAGTTTCATGCAGGTCTCTAAGAACGTGGTAATCATGGATGGGTCCATTTCCTCAATTGAATTCTCTTGACTTCCTAAGGTAGAGGCCTCAGTTAAGCTTTTCTTTTCTTCCATGAATGTTTCTTTCTCATGCTTCAAACCAAACCCAGTCTCCTTTTCTGGTGCTTTGCGAACCCATTCACCTTTTGCAAGTTGCTTCCCTTTACCCCCCAAGTCGTCGTTACGCTTCGCATCATAATGTTTACCTTAGGGTCTTCCTTGCAAGGCTTAGCCCTCATCATTTGGAGGTTATGTGTCAGTTGTGGAGGTTGCACCCCCTTTTTGTGAATCTTAGCCAACAATATAGAGCAATCCTTACTCGTATAGTCAAACTATGTACAATAGAGGTATGATAGTCGAAACGGATTTGGACAGTCCCTCGCGTAGTGTTCTAGGCCTTCATAATTGTAAAAAATTAGTTGTCCTCAATCTTTACCAGGCCCCCCTCCACCTCAGCCTTGGCCACGCCCCTGATACTCACCTCGCGTTCCCCTAATACCTTAGTCTGGAGGTTGCGTTTCTGCCTGCACCCTATATGCAGGTGTCCTATCCATCATTAATTCGTAACTACGGCAATTGTGCTCATCATGGCCTACTGATTGAAAATGTTTTAGAAGAGATGTTGTGGCATCTATATGAACTTCTGCAACAAATGTAAATTGTTGGTCGCATGTTTCCCAGCCACCTGGAATATAGTGCACCATAGCGCAGGCCATACACTTGGCCCTATCACATCCTCTGGCTATAGATAAATATGTCCCCCTACTGCAACATAGTTTGCAAAGACTGGATAGTGGTCCTTGTCATGTCCCTGACCTTTGCATTTTAGGCACCCAACTTCTTTGCATGGCTTTATCCGAGTTGTTCTGTCCATCTTCAGACTTTGCATTTTGAGGCAAAGGTTCTACAATTGTGCGTGAATCTGATGAACCCCTAGATTAGCATCCTGTATTAGGGTCTCATGCAGCCTCATTGTGATTTTCAGAGCTTCTGCTTGGGTCCCAATCTTCTATTGTGATAGTGCAACCCTTAGGTGGAGCAGGAGCGAGGCCACGAACCATTCACGATGCTGCCCATTAGTTAGGTTCATGTAGGCTTCACGGATCATACACTTCAATATTTGATCGAAATCCCAGGGTCTCCCCATGCTTCATCATTATCTCCTTGAATCCCACAACTGATTTTAATTGAGACTTAGTTCTATTGAATTCTCTACTTAGCACAGCTTAGATATCTGCCAACGTGGACATTGGGTTATCAGTACTGTACTTAATGTACCATGTTAGTGCACAGTCCTGCCAAGCACTAACCAGTGTTACTTTCTTCATTTGGTCATATGTGATACCCTGAGCCTCCCATACAGCCTTCGCGATGAACCAAAACTAGCCCGGATCTTCATTTCCTACGCCCTTGAATATAGGTAGGTTTACGGAGTTCACCATGTTGAACAGTGGTTTAGGTGGGGGTGGTGTGGGTGATGGCGTGAGTGGTGGAGGTGAGGATGGAGGCAACATGGATGGATGAGATGAGGATGGAGGTGGTGTAGTTATTTGTGAGAACCCTTGTTTTATCAACTGAATAACGCTTAGTGGAGAAGACTACACTACTCCTTCGTTATCACTCAAAGGAGGCTCGATCAACGGGCTATACTCAGGACCTGTTCTTTCTCCATCTCTGGAAAACCTTCCACTTCACGTAGCTCCAAACATCAAGGTAACCACATGATCCACTTTTCACACAAGAGAATATTAATCCAAGTATTTAGTGACTTCAAATACTTACCTCGCAGTCCTTTAAAGAAGCAACACTCTACTTCGTTGTAACTGACGGAAGTATCGACCATGAAATCTATCACAAATCCCCCTATGATGTAGTCAATCCAATGGTTGATAGTGCATGCAATATTATCGTTAGAGACTTCCAATCTCTGCACTAACTCCAGTGTCCAATCAGTCGAATTGTCAAGCCTCCACCTTCCTTTGTCATTTTCCAACTTCACGATCCACTCATATAACTCAACCAAGAAGGAGTAGAAGAAGATTCTGTGTATTTCTATGTACAGATATTTATCCAACCACTATTCTTTTGTCAATCACAGATTCTTATTCTCTTGCACCGTGAATTCGTGTATCTTTCTATCCAACCAGCCTTCAATCTCCTTCTTAGTTGGATTCCAATGATATGACATCACACACCTCGTTATACAGATCCTAGTCTCATGTGAACACTTTTTGGCTTGATGGGCCCTGTCCCAGGTTCAACGTTAGGTAGCTAAGAAAATCCCTACACTACTGGACCTTTCGGCATCAATCTATGGAGCGCAGACTGAAGTCTCACCCGAAGCAGTATGGGGGGGATGCAGGAACCAAGTTTATGCACCCCAACATGGTTGCCTTCACGCAGATCAATAAGCCCTCTGAGGTTTATCAATGCAATCCTCTTATTTGTCCTTGGAGCCTCTACGAAAGTCTCCAATCTTCCTCCGTGGACCCTAAATAGATAGATCAGGTGCTTATGCACTCTTGTAATTAGTCTTACTTCTGGGTCTACCCAGATTAGCTTAAGTAGTGGTTAAATTTAACATGCATTACAATTATCTTCGCGTAAACATATATTATTACTTGAGTTCATATGACAAAGTGAAATACATAGATTCATGCATAAATATAGCATTAGTTCATAACCTCAGTATTTAACATATCATAATCGCAACATTCATAACAAAAGTAAAATATCGCACACACAGATGGAAAGTGCACAGTAATTTTAGAATACTTCTCTTTATTTATGATTTGGATTCTCAATACAAACTCTATCTCTCCTACGCACACAGCTACAGGGGTCTGTGCACTCAACTACAGACTTCTACCCTAGGCCTCTAAGCACTCAGCTACAAAGCCTCTTGTCATGCTAAGACTCTCGCTCTTATTGCTTGACAAACTCATCCAGTACTCCTACTTCCCTTCCTATTTTCCTCTCCTACTTACTTAGACTCCTCCAAAGACCTCCTTTTTATACACTCCCATGGTCCGCGAACCAAGGGCAGATCTCCAAAACTGACACATCCTATCTAGACTAAGGGTGGAAACCCTTTTTGACTTTAGATATCTTCGCATTCCACAAACACAAAATGTGGATACTTTACATTTCTTTATACAAACTTCGGCCTTCTACCCCAAAAATTGGGTTTTTAACCCCAAAATTGACCCCCAGAGGACCCATTCCCAACATCAGCCAAGCTTTCGATAAGACTATCTTGGAGAGAGCTTGGATAGTATTGTAACGAGCCTTGGCTTCTCCACTACATAGAGCTAGTACATCTCTTTGGAGGAGTAGGCAGATCTGGCTATAACATTCCACTATTGGGACTAGTGGTTGGACATGGACGTATTGTACGACCAGAACTTACACTTCTTTATAGAATAAGAGCTAGCATGTTCCATGCATATGTTGTATTTTATTCCAACTATCTTATTTACTCTAAATGGAATATGTGTTTTCTTTCTTATGCATGCATGTATGGACTATTCTGTATGAGCATGTATGAATCTTTCTGAAATGTGTTTTTGGTTTAACCAACACTTTGGATTGCTAACTAACTTCCTTTCCATCTTGTGATGCATCTTCACTCGTGTGTTCCCTTCCCATCCTATTACTATTACAGGCTTCCAAAGGGTGCACTCATCTCAACCCCAATGTGTTAGAACCTCTCATGCACCTTCCTTGACTCATTGTAGTTGTCACACCCTTGCTACCAATAGAGTTATCTTACTTGCCTCTGTGCGAAATCGTGATCAAGGCATTACCATACGACCCACTACTGGGACTCCTACACCAAATGGTCTGAGGTCTAATTGGGACTTCTTACCATGGATATCCCCTAACATGTTGGTGGGTCCAACACCATCAACACCTGGTTGGCCTAATCATTCATTAATGGAAACTATTTCTCCCTTGTATTTTATGAGCTAATTTATTGTTTCATATGAGGAATTTATGGTTGATGTGTCCTTGTTATTTTTTTTCGTTATATGCTAGTTATGATCATGTTTTATGACAGTGATGATGTATGGCTCTCATCATGTTTTGGTTTGCAACTTAATGAACAATGAATATGTGACCTAATATATGATAATGCAACTAATGTTATAAGGCATCAATGCTCCTTAGTGATTCTTAGATAAGTATGATACCCATATGCTTAGATCTGTTGTTATAACGTGTAGAATTCATATTTGTGACATGTTTGACAAAATTCATGTCATGGCTAATAAGGGTCTAGTGGAGTCTTTGTTCAATTATTTGCATTTGTATCATTGTTTCAATGTTACTTTTCATTCCTGAAAGTTTCATGGAGTTCTAGACAGTGGCTTGAGTCCTGGCCGTGAAAAATTGGCATGGAATCTGGGGTCGTAGGCTCAGAAGTAGCTAAAAATTACCTCAGTCACTTGCATGCTCATGTCATGGGAGCAAATGAGGCTCTAGGGAAATGAAATTTCAATTTTTCTTAGGGTCTACTCACCTCGATGGGATGGATGGCTCTTGGGGGTTTTGTGGTATGTGCAGAAGGTCAAATTGGTTGTGTTGTGTCAAGTCCACTTCCTTAAGGTGACTAAGGAGGTTAAATCAGATTGTAGTAGCCTCTTGTCACATGTTTACTCCAGTAGCCCGATTAACTTGGGTAAATGTGTAAGGAGGGTGTCACATCTACATATGTAGAAGGAGAGCTTCAAGGAGTTGATCGTGGCGCTAGGAGTGAAACCACAAGATAGAGTTGTTATTGAGACCTTCTCTAGAGTTCACAAGCTGAGATTCAGGAGTTGAGACATAAGTTAAAAATGCCTTCAAGTTAACATGTGCATTCCAAAGAACTTGCAAAGGTGGAGTGTTGGCTATGTGGGGCCTAACCCAAGTTCAGCAGTGAGTTTAGCTAAGAAAAGTCCAGTACTACTAGCCCTTTTGGCAACAGTCCGTGGAGCACGGACTAAGGTCTCACCCGAAGTAGTATGGGAGGGTGTTGGAACAAGGTTTTCGCACCCTGGGGATGTATTGATGAGGGTTATGGAGGTTCGCGATCCTAATCTGCGCACTGCGCTGCTCCGCGTAGCTTTCTATTCTTCGCAACCCATGTGCACCTTCATATGAATCTGATCTGATCCTTACTGTGTTTATTATATCAGTGCTTAACTTAGTTTGTGCGAGACCAATATTCTTATTACTTATTCAACTTCCAGATTAGTGCGAGTACTTGAAAACAATATAAATGCATAAAGATAACCAAAACATAGAAATATAGATCTACAAACAAATGCACAATAATCTGAATCAATCTCATCTTTATTAATACTCAAGTTCTGTTATAGAACTAACTCCACCCTGCGTACTCAGCTGCAGGGGTCTGTGCACTTAGCTACGGACTCTACTAGGCCTCTACACACTCAGCTGCAGAGCCTCTACCTACCACTATGACCTAATATAGTTTAGATTTCACTTCTATATTCTAACCATGCCTTCGCATCTATCTGTTTCTCTTCAAAACTAAGACTGACTTTACACCTAGAGCCTCGCTCTATTTATACACACTTCATATTAAATTACATTATCTTAACGCGGACAACCCTAGACTCTCGCGCTCCACGCCTGCATTTCGCGAGGTCTTTACATTACACTTTACCAAAATTCGGGTTTCAAGCCCCAAAAACATGCTATGTGAGGATTCGCTGCCCAACAGGCCCCCAACATAATCATCGTGACTCGTCCTAAGTCACTCTGCTTGTGTGGCAATATTTGCGTAAAATCCATCCAACTGTGTCTGTGTTGTGCAAAGATCTATAGCGCATTGCTCTGCCATCCTCTGGATCTGCTCTGCTCACTCGGCTAAATGCTCATTGGCAGGGTCAAATCCTTGTCTCGGGTCATGCATCGCTTTCATTTGTGCGTGTTTTCGTTCAATGTCAGCCGTGATGAGGAAGGCCTCATCAATCCAAGGCTAGATGCGTGCTTTAAGTACTACCTCCTTTTGGCGCACTGTGTCCACTTGCTCCTTGAATGCCTTTACCTGTTGTAGCCTCACGAGCTGCTAAGTTAGGACCACTGTCTACGCCATCCTGTGCACACTGTCATATTGAATTTGAAGCTCCCGCGCCTCTGTTTCCAACAACTATATGGTGGGGTCCTCCTGTAAGGTTGTGAGGGCCCCGAAGGATTCTTCCAACAATGTGATGCAGCTTTGCACTACTTATTCAATTTCTTCCAACCCTTTTCAGATATCATCGGTACACTGATCGTAAACCTCTAGGGGCGTGGAGGGTTGTGCCTTTAATCATAGTTCAGTAATTTGCAAGTTGAGGTCCAACTGGATCCTCGTAGCTTCCTCCTTCGCCTCACGGAATCCACTAGCCAATTTGTGGATCCACATTCCTATTAGCAGATCTATCACAATTTCCAGTTCTAGGATGTGGAGACATACTTCCTCTATAATCTGCTCCAATTGTTGGTTCTAAGCCACCACTCCATAATGTTGTAGGCTAAGCTGTTCGATGTTGATTCGTTGTTCACTTATCATTTGCACTACGTGTCCCTCCCTAGCGCAGAGTTCTGTTGTCACTCCATCCTGTAGCTGGTATAAAATATCCTAGGGAAGGGCAGCCATGTTTAGGTCAAGTCCCTTGATCCATCCTACTGTGGCTCTATCCTCCATGTTTTCCGCTACATGTGCTCCTTCTAGCAATAAGACGGTGTTGGCCATTTTGGCCGGCAACAACTGCTCTATTGCCGATGCTCCTGTGGCACCGTAGATGGCTACCGTTCCTTCTTTTTGGAGTCACACCTGAAGTCTCTGCAGTTGTGCCCTTAGTGCCCCCAACACATTTTGCTGCTCCATTATTTCTTCTTGGAGCACCTCCCTGGTGACCTTACGAACTGTGTCTCTGATGTCGTATAGATCACCCTCTGTCAGTGTAATAGGCTTCCAAATGGGGGCTTGTTGGGTAGTTTTGTTGCAGCGCATACTCACTGAATATATTCCTCCACTTCTTCATCTGGATCAATCTCTTCTACGAAAGCCTGAAGATCCTCCTCCTCATCATCTATCTCAATATTAACCATCTTGCCCTTGTCATCCATAGATAGTTTACCAAACCGCGAATTTCATGGAGACATACAGACCGGTCCTATTGCTTATGGATCCTTTTTGGGCCTCGGTGTCTGGGGTGATTTAGGGATTTTTGGTGCATCCCTTACCAGTGGCATAGAGATTTGTGCAGCTCCCTTGGTTGTTGACATTATTTTGATCAAGGAATCATGTGTCTCCTTCGGCAATGTTTCAAATGATGGACTTTCACTCACAACCTCCAAATTCATCAAGTTCATACCCAATTGATAGGGCAACAACAAAATTCTCAAAACGCCAAGGGTTGTTCGGTGGAGAGCCACCTATGATTTATAGTTCTGACTTTGTGTCTTAATTGCCCATCATCCACTCCTCGTTGCCTTAAATTGGACATCATGTCATAAATAGAGACACCAATGGTCACTTCCCAGCGTACACCGTAGCAGTGTAGCCCCTTGTGCGTGGACAGGACCCATGTGTCATACTAATCCTATACGTAGCTTTTGTGTCGCGCAGCTCCCATACAAACTCTTTTATAGTCCTGCGCTCTCTTTCAACTGCTTGGGGTGCTAAGACTATGCTTCCTATGGATAGTCAAGTGGTCGCACCACCAATGCGATGCTCCAAGTCACCTTCCAACCCAGTCCGCGAGCCTTCCTTAGTTACCATCGTAGCAGTCAATGCCTCACGTTCTTCCTTACGCAATGCGCTTCCCTGGTTACTTTGTCCAATAAGGTGTAGTCGCAGCCATGGTAGCAGAGCTAGAAATTCTTGACGACAATCTTCTAGTGCGGTGGTATGTTTGCCCATATGTTGTCTTGTCCTTTTGTCGATGCGTATAGCTTGCATGATTTTGGTTTCTAGTTTTCTGATTTTCGCGTCCATTAACATGCTTTTTTACTTTAGTCGTACCCAATCTTCTTCGAGTCTGTGAAGCTCAAGGTTCCCTCACCGAATGGCTTCTTGAATCTACATATGTTCGTCCTCACGCAGCTACATAATCATTTTGCTCTGGTCCTCATTTGTTGTCCCAATTATAGCAGTTATTACGTGAGGATTCTTTTCCAAAGCTTTGGCCTCAACTCTGCTCATCGTCTTCAGAATCCTTCCCATGCTCATGTTCTTGTGCATGGCCCTATAGGCCCATTGGACCACTGGTACACGCAGATCCCAATCCATTCATTCCACCTGGTAAACTCTATTCATGATTCCACATAGCTTTGTGTATGCCCCAACGTGGAATATTTGTGGTGTGTGTCACTTTTTCTGCTGCTACGTCGGGTTCTGATTTTCGATCCTTAGCCTGGGATATGCTTACACAAAATACGTCTACACCCATCAACATAGGTGGGCATGCAAGTTTCTTCATCGTGGCTGCCTAACCCTCATTTGACACTGGGGGTTTCCAAACTGCAAGTGCATCCGCCTTCTACATTTGCACCAGTTTACAATGGTCTCCTGATGTGTACTCCACCATCGTATGGGGGTCACTCGCAGTGCCCACTCCAGTGCACCGTACCACTGCTGTTCCAGTACACTTTCAAATTTGTCCAAGAATTCATCTACCTCTGTTACTCTATCGGATGTTGGCAGTTCCCTTGCCTCTATCATCACACAACGCAGTGATCTAATCATCATGTAGCAATTCAACGTTGTCACGTTGTGCAACCGGTTCTACTAGCATTCTACTTCTTTGTCTGAATCTAAAGTATAGGAACTATCATGCTCCCATGATATTCTCCCATCTGCAATCGAGTTCACCCGCTCCTACTCTCACGTGGTTATCTAGTAAATACAGTCTAGCACATCATCACTTTCATTGTCGCGCACAGGTTCAGTGTAGCAAGCTCGTTCGACTGGATCTAGCAGAACTACTATGCATAGGGACCTTTTGTCGAATATCATCTTCTGCTTCTTCAGGTTGATAACTCCATTCATATCAGTGACCTAGTTTATTCCTAGCAACGCGAGATAAGTATTGCTATCATCGGCGATCTCTATTACTTCAAAGTCTGTCTGTGTGATTGTGCCTTCAATATCAAATGTTACCCCTTACAACCTCCCCATGGGAAAAATCTTCTGTTGGTTCACCATTCGTAATTGAATAGGGGACCATTGTAACACGAGCCTACCCATGCGTTCCCATATCTCCTTTGGTAACACATTTGCATCTGAACCCAAGTCTAGAATTACCTAATCCATTTCATACTTGCCAATCTGCACCATCAATCTCATTTCCCTCCCGGTGTGCAATACATTCTTTCCCAGTTTCCGGACTACGCACGGTTCCCCTAACCCTGCGCACCTAGTGATCAACTCCTGTACTCCCTTAACTGCCTTATTGTTGCGCAGCAGTTTCATGCATGTCTCCAAAAAGGTAGTAAGCATAGAAGGATCCATCCCTCGCTCTAGTTGATCCTTACTACCTGAAGTGGAGGCCTCCGCGAAGCTCTTCTTAGCTTACATGAATGTCTCCTTTGCATATCCTAAGTCAAATTCAAGTTCCTTTGTAGGAGTTGTCTAGTCAATTTAACGTCTTAAATTTCTCTACATAAATTATCAATCCAGGTATCGTAAATTGATGAAGTGTGGTGCACCATATGTGCTTAGCTAACCTTTTCTTACTTCGTTGTTTTATAGATTTTATTTACTTTTTGGGTTTTGTTTTGTTGGGTTCCTAAAGTGTCTAATGCAAATGGAAATACTAATCAAAGTTTTCAAAAAGGTTTTCAAACTTGCAATGATGAAATCAATTACTAAGAGAAAATAAAAATGTACCTAAATTCTAATTAAACCGAACAGTGAGCTAGTGACTGAAACCCAGTATCCTTGCTGTTGTATAAAAAGAAAACTGAACTTAAAGCAATTCAAAAACTGTAAGAAAAGTAAACTAAATCATATTACATCAACTCATATTCTGACCCCTCACCATTTGACTCACTCTGGCTATGGGAGGTAATCATAAACAAATTGAGTAATCTGATATCTAAATTGCATAAAATGAAGCTAAGATCAAACTACACATTCATACTTCAATCCCTCACCATTCGACTCGCTCTGGCTATAAGAGGTAACTAAAAATGACATGAGTAATCTAATCACTAACTTGCAGAAAAATAAACTAATATCAAACAACACATTCATACTTCAATCCCTCACCATTCGACTCACTCTGGCTATAGGAGGTAACTGAAATTGACATGAGTAATCTAATATCTATCTTGCAGAAAAGTAAATGAACAAAACAAAACTAAAATAAATAAACAATGCTGGAATTAGAACTAAGAAAATAAATTAGCAGAAGGACAAGATAATTCCATCATGTCATTAGTCATTAAAAAGATATGTGCATTACTAATCTACAATCAACCGGTTGAATACACTTGCATGAATTAAAATTGCATGAATGAAAAATCTAATCTATCAAACTTGAAAGCAATCAAATAACATAATGAAATCAAAGCAAAATTTACAAAATGAAATCTACTCTACCTTACATTCTAATATGCTCCATGACATCTACTTCACATCTCCTTCCATGTTGAGAACACCAAGGATTTATTCAAATTCTTCAAAATCACAAAGTACAACAAAGCTCTCAAAGGCTTTCAAAAGCCATCAAGAAGAACTACAAACTCCAAGCTAAAGAACTCACAAGCTAAAAGACTAATAAGCTAAGCTGAGACTAATGAGCTAACAAGCTGAGACTAATGAGCTAACAAATGAAGGAGAGAGATCTCCTATTTATACAAAAGATGAGAGCCATCTCATTAATGAGAGTCCATGAATCTCCCTCTACCTCTAGAGTCCTAATCAAAATAGGAACTAATAAGACACATGTCTTCTTAGAGTTACAATACAATTAGGAGATGTGACATATATCCTCATGATCCCATGATTATTTCCACTCAAATTCGAATTTGGCCTTAGAGTGCCACATAAGGGTCTTCTAGAAGTCTCCTTTCAACCTACACATGTCAACAATCTCAACCCATTTGTTAGGCATAAGCATATGCACATTATTTCCTAATTTTTAACCACAAATTCACTCAAAAGGCTTAGAATTAATAAAGATTGGAAAAACATAAATGTGGCCCAATGATAATGAAAGTGGGATGAATGTGGTGACATAGTAGTGAAATGGAGGTGATATAATGGACATAATAGTGAAAGTGTAATGGAAATGAATGGCATTTCCAAGACTCAACATACCCCCCAACTGAAGCTATTGCATGTCCTCATGCAATATATATTACATTAACTCTTTTGATCTTTGAGCTTTGGCTTAACTTTGCATGATATCATTTGATAACTTCATATTTTTGCAAAGTGTTTTACATGAATTGCAACATAGTTTGTTCTTGTGTTACAACCATTTTTTTGTTGTTGCCTTCTATTTTGATCTTTGAACTTTGCATAATGATATTTTGATTATTGTTGCAAAGTAAATCTTTATTGGATTGCATGATGGTTGGTTCTTGTGTGACAACCATGATTTTGTTTGTATCCAATTTATCCTTTAAGCAATTTTTCAAAAGCCATTTTATGCTCATAATAGCAATGTAATAATTAATATATGTTGGAAGTATGTGGGATCCTGAATATGATATGGACATGGCAAGATATGAATATGAATGTATTCCCCCCCCCCTATTGATGGTATTGACAATTTTATGAAATGAGGAAGAGAAATGTTTTTCCAACAATTATCATTCTAGATTTTTATGGAATTCTATGGTCAAAAATTAGAAAATGACATACCTTCACTTACCCTATGGAATGGATGAGTTGTATGTGTGGTTGCTGAAAAATTCTAATCATATTCTTCTTCAAGTGGCTGAACAAGAGGAGTCATGGATAAAGAGATAAGATGACTTTTTATTGCTTCTACTAAAACTTGTTGAATCTGCTCCAAAATGCTGAAAATAATAGCCTTCATGTCTTCAAAACTCATTGGCACAATTCCTACTATGTGAAAAGATGTTCTAATGTCGAACATAGTAGGAAATTGTTGGCTTAGTGGCCATTAATGGATGCCACTAGTCAACACGAGAACTCTGACCATTGATGACAATGAGAGTCAAGATGCCCAAACACATCTTGCTAGGTGTGAATGAATTTTCCAAAGTCGAGTCACCTAGAAGATTTGACGAACAAGGGACATTAATGTATTCCCATTGTTTTTCAGCATGAGGACTTGCCATTAAGGCATGCAAGCCTCAAGGTGTTTTTACAAAGAACTTAGACTCAAAGGACTATGGACTCAATAATTTGCATTGAAGCAGGGCTTATTTGCGGAATGAAAATGACAAGAAATGAAAGATGAAAATGGAAGATGGCAATGGAGAATAGAAATGACAATGGCCAATAAGCATGTGAATGAGCCTCTTGCTTTTATTTGTGGGTCATGAATGGACAAAAAGAAATGGAAAGTGGATGTGAAGGTAAATGGAAAATATGAAGTGATGAGGTGAATGGTTTATTATGAGGTATGGATATGATGGATGGATGTGATGGAGATAATAGTATCTGAAAGTTTTTCAAGTGTTTGGATCTGATTTTGCATAAACATATTTCCTCTTTGTTGTTGATCATCCTCTTATGAAACAAATTCGTCTCTTAGAGAGACACCATTCTCTTGTAGTCATTTTTCCTTCCTCCTGGAACCTGCAAAAAAACTAATACTTCTTCTGCAATGGAATGTAAGATTATCAAAGGAGAGGTGAAGTTTTCTCTGTTCGAACAATTTCAAGGAGTGGCATCACATGTGCAGGAATGAAACGATGTGCCCCTACTATATGGTCTTGAACATGTGTTTTTGCACCAATGAGATTGAGATCAATCGTAGACATATTAGAGGCCAAGATGCAGTGTGTAGGACAAATCTTTTCCAAGTCACTAAATATTTCTTGCTTCAAGGAAATTTTCTTTATTACAGCCTCTATCACCATATTGACATTCCTGAATTCTGCATAATCTACAACTCCAATGATCAGAGACATAGTCTTCTCAAAGTTCATTTTTGAGGCACGAGTATGCAATGGTCTTAACAACGTATCTTTATCAACAGGGTCTCCCAATTTAATTTTCTTATATGCATCAATCAACTGCTCTATAATGTGTTGGTATATCCATCGGGTCTATAAGAGTCGTACCCAACCAGATCACATAATGGAGAGTCGTTTTGAATTGGAACTGTTGTTTAACAGGCGTTGATGAATTGCAAACGGGTAGCATAACGGCAGAAGACGTGGTGAAAAAGGGTGGAAGACGTGGTAGAGGTAGAGTAGGTGCCAGCACAGAGCCGAATTAAATCATTGTCTGCTCATTTAATTGAAAATTCCCTTTTTTTACACACAGCAGGCAAAAATGGGCTCCAAATAACCGAGGATTTCTCCCAGACCGCCGCAAATTTCTTCAAACGGTTTCTAAGTTATCTAATTAACCCAGCTGGCGAAAAAACCCATGTTTTCTTTTCTTCAAATTCACCACCGTTTGGACAAATCACACGTTTGAAATTTGACATTTTTTCATTTGTTTATGTTTTTCTGAGTTTTATTGTTCTGCATTCGGCCTGTAAAATTTTGGAATTAGTGGTAAGATAATACGCCTTTGTTTCATAGTGGTAGTTTACACACTGTTGATCCTTATTGGAAATCTATGTGGGAGACCGTCTGATGAGTCAAAAGGAGAAGGTCAGGAGGATCAGGAGCATGCTTTATCTCCGCAACAGTCTCACAGGTCACCCGATCACTTGTCCTCACAATTGGTATATGAATAATGAAATTCTTCTGAGATGAACGTAGTTGCTGATTTGGAGGCATTCATTAAAGAGGGAGGGCAGCTACAGAAATTTCCAATCCAACCACAGGAAAGGCACACTAATGAAGAATGCACTATTTGAAGAATCATGAAGCCATTTCATAAAAAAAAGTGGGGAATCGCTGAACAAAACTAAAATCGAGAGACTACACATGGGGTTTGTAATGTTGAATTGAAGTCGTTGGATTGGGAACAATTGACATGTTGAAGCCATGGAAATCATATTGCAAGGTCGGTTTGACTTATTGGCAGCATGAGGGATCCATACAAAGTGGACGTGAAACTGTTGTGGAGTATATTACAGGGCGAAGATATCATCAATAAAGACCATAGGAGTCGTGCCATTGAGTTGATTTTTTTTTGAATGCGTGAGAGACGTTACACGTTGATAAAATGACTGCACAAAGTACGGTGTAGAGGAGCCGTATTTACATGGGTCACTTCTCATGAATACAAGTGGAGTGTGGAAGTGCAGTCATCTATAAGTTGAACCCGAAAAATAATCATGAGACCGTTTAGGGAGTAAATGTATGGTTTATGGAGTAAGGTCATGGAATGATAGTGGAGCTATCGAAATAATCATTGCACATAGTGAGCTTTAATGGTTCAATAACTATGAAAAATTGTGCCTTTAATTGCTATTTGAAAGAAAAAAAAAATTCCCATACCTTTAGAATCCTTGTCTTTGTTGTCCATTAGCCCTTACTCAATTTCTCCTTATTGATGTCTGTAGATGCTCCATGTACATGTCTTCATAGCATATGCTTAGTCATACCTGCATTTTCATTTTATTGCACTAACATCTTGACTATAAATTTGAAAAACAGAGTGGTGGCTATGGAAACTGCTTCTTGCTGCGGAAACGGATTCTGGCTACGAAAACTTGGCACAACAACCACTTAGCTAAATAGAGATAGTTAGGTAATAACTATCTGAATGGAAATGATCATGGGGAATTTTTTTTTATTGATGAAATGAAATGGATGGCATGAAATGAAGTGAGTGGAGTGAAAATAGAAATGAAATGAAGTTTATTTTGTCTCTTTTTTTTTTTTTTTTTTTTTGTTATTTGAATCAATTGAAATGATGAAGTTTATTTTGTCTCCTCCTTTTTTCTTTTTTTACTTAACAATCCTTTTTCTGATCCTCTAGATCACATGAAGTGTAGGAGGAGAGCATACTCAAGAATTATTAAAAAAATTTCAGATGTAAGAAATAAGGTCTCCTAATTACACTTCCCCAGCAACGGCGCCAAAAATGTCTAGTCAATTTAACGTCTTAAATTTCTCTACATAAATTATCAATCCGGGTATCATAAAATGATAAAGTGTGGTGCACCATCTGTACTTAGTTAACCTTTTCTTCATTGTTTTATAGATTTTATTTTGTTTTGGGGTTTTGTTTTTGTTGGGTTCCTAAAGTGTCTAATGCAAATGGAAATCCTAATCAAAGTTTTCAAAAAGGTTTTCAAACTTGCAATGATGAAATCAATTACCAAGAGAAAATAAAAATGTACCTAAATTATAATTTAACCAAACAGTGAGCTAGTGACTATGAAACCCAGTATCCTTGCTGCTGTATAAAAAGAAAACTGAACTTAAAGCGATTCAAAAACTGTAAGCAAAGTAAACTAAATCATATTACATCAACTCATATTCTGACCCCTCACCATTCGACTCGCTCTGACTATAGGAGGTAATCATAAATAAATTGAGTAATTTGATATCTAAATTGCATAAAATGAAACTAAGATCAAACTACACATTCATACTTCAATCCCTCACCATTTGACTCGCTCTAGCTATAGGAGGTAACTGAAAATGACATGAGTAATCTAATCACTAACTTGCAGAAAAATAAACTAAAATCAAACTATGCATTCATACTTCAATCCCTCACCATTCGACTCGCTCTGGCTATAGGAGGTAACTGAAAATGACATGAGTAATCTAATATCTATCTTACAGAAAAGTAAATGAACAAAACAAGACTGAAAGAAATAAACAGTGCTGAAATTAGAACTAAGAAAATAAATCAGCAGAAGGAAAAGATAATTCCATCATGTCATTAGTCATTAAAAAGCTATGTGCATTACTAATCTACAATCAAATGGTTGAACACACTTGCATGAATTAAAATTGCATGAATGAAAAATCTAATCTATCAAACTTGAAAGCAATCAAATGACATAATGAAATCAAAGCAAAATTTACAAAATGAAAACTACTCTATCTTACATTCTAATATGCTCCATGACATCTACTTCACATCTCCTTCCATGTTGAGAACATCAAGGCTTTATTCAAATTCACCAAAATCAGAAAGTACAACAAAGCTCTCCAAAGCTTTCAAAAGCCATCAAGGAAGAATTACAAACTCCAAGCTAAAGAACTCACAAGCTAAAAGACTAATAAGCTAAGCTGAGACTAATGAGCTAAAAAATGAAGAAGAGAGATCTCCTATTTATACAAAAAGATGAGAGCCATCTCATTAATGAGAGTCCATGAATCTCTCCCTCTACCTCTAGAGTTCTAATCAAAATAGGAACTAATAAGACACATGTCTTCTTAGAGTTACAATACAATTAGGAGATGTGACATATATCCTCATGATCCCATGATTCTTTCCACTCAAATTCTAATTTGGCCTTAGAGTGCCACATAAGGGTCTTCTAGAAGCCTCCTTTCAACCTACACATGTCAACAATCTGAACCCATTTGTTAGGTATAAGCATATGCACATTATTTCCTAATTTTTAACCACAAATTCACTCAAAAGGCTTAAAATAAATAAAGATTGGAAAAACATAAATGTGGCCCAATGATAATGAAAGTGGGATGAATGTGGTGACATAGTAGTGAAATGGAGGTGATATAATGGACATAATAGTGAAAGTGTAATGGAAATGAATGACATTTTCAAGACTCAACAGGAGCCTTGCGAACCCATGTATCTTCCTCGGGCTACTTCCCCTTATCGTCCCATGTGGTTGCACCGCTTCTAAGAACCATGATCACATCCGAGTCTTCTTCGCATGGTTCAGACCTCATCATTTGGATATTTTGAGTTGGAGGAGGCTGGAGTACTCTTTTCTCACACATCTGTGTAATCAACGTAGGACAATCTACTGCTTCATTATCGAACTGAGTATAGTATGAAGAAGATATTCTCGTTGGGTTGGTACAATCACGAGCGTAGTGCCCCGGTCCTCCACAATTGTAACAAATTAACTATCTGCGACCCCTTCCTGGCCCCATTCCTCCTCGTCCTCAACCTCGCCTGTGAAATCTCACGTGCGCCATCCCTGATGTTGGGTTGAGGGCTCACATTTCTATATGCATCTAATAGGCTGGGGTCCAATCCATCATTAACTCGCAGTTGCGACAAGTACGTTCGTCGTGGCCTACTAACCTACAGAAATTACAAAATAGTTGGTGGGGTGCTGGTGTATACTTCTGCAATAACTGACAATTATCCATTGTGCTTTTTCTTCCTATCTGACAGATTGCGCACCATAACATGGGTGTCACACTTAGCCCTACCTGTGCCTCTGGTCTCAACGACATTGGCCCCCCTCTTGCCAAGTAGTTCGCAAATACTGGACAATGATCCTTGTCATGGCCCTGGCCCTTGCATTTTATGCACCATACTTCCTCACGTGCCTCTGGCCGCAGTGCCCTATATTGCTTCAAGCTCTACATTTCCAGGCAGAGACTCTGTAGTTACGTGTGGATTTGTTGAACTCCTAGCCCCAGATCCTGTACTGGTGTCTCATGTAACCTCATCTCCATTTCTAATGCTTCGACCTAGGTAGAAAGTTTATGTTGCAACAGTGTCGTCCTCAGGTGCGGTGTCAGAGATGCGACAAACCATGCATGATGTTATGCATCTATGAGCATCATATTAACTTCGTGGATCATACTCTTCAATCACTGATCTAGATGCTAGGGGGTATCGCCTAGAAGCATCGCGATCTCTTTAAATCCAATGATTTATTATGTCTCTGACTTCGGCCGACTAAATTCTCTATTCAGTGCATTCTGGATCTTTGTTATTCCTGCATTTGGGTGATCATTAGAGTGCTTGATATACCATGTCAACGCATGATCCTATAGTGTGCTCATCAATGTAGCCTTCTTAATGTTGTCCTCCATGAACCCTTGCACTTCCCACACTGCTCTTACCATGAACCAGAACTAGTCCAGATCCTCATTCACTACTCTTCTAAATACGGGTAGCTTGATCGCGCTTGCCATGTTGAAATGCGGGGTTGGTGGAGGTGAAGTGGATGGATATGGAGGTGAAGGAGGTGAAGTGGGTGGTGGCATGGGTGGATGTGGTAACTACGGAATGCGCTGCCTTATCAAACTAACCGCACTTCTCAAAGAGACTCGAGCAAGCTCTTCCTCGCTCTCACTCGAAGGTGAAATTAAGGGGATATTTCCTAATTCCCCGCTACCTTTGTAGATATTCCCACTCCGCATCATTCCAAACATTAATGTATTCGCATAGCCCATTTTTCACATAACAACATATTAATCCGAGTATTCAAATATTTATTGTACTTACCTTGTGGTCCCTTGAGAAAACATCGCTATGCATCATTGAAGTTCATGGTTGTGTCTACCATGAACTCTTTGATAAATCCCCCTATTACCCGTTCAAGCCAGTCATCCATAGCTCACACAATCTTCTCTTATGATGCCTCTAGTCTGCGCACTAATTCCAGAGTCCACACTATTGGTCGATCAAGATTACACCTTCCTTAGCTATTGGCTAACCTTGCGATCCACTCGTACAGTTCAGAAGGAAAAGATGTGAAGAAGATCTCGTGGATTTCCATATACACGTAGCGATCCAACCACCTTTTCTCAAATACCTGCAAAGTTTTTTTTCCTTTGTCACGAACTCATGAATCTTCTTGTCCAACCATGCTTCAATTTCCTTCTTTGTTGGGTTCCAGTGGCACGACATTAGCATCCCTTAGGAAAATCCAAGTCTCGGCAATGGAACCATTTGTTGGCTACATGGGGCCTAACACAGGTTCAGCAGTGAGTTTAGCCAAGCAAATCCTAGTACTACTGGCCCTTTCGGCAACAATCTGTAGAGCGTGGACTAAGGTCTCACCCGAAGTATTATGGAAGGGTGTTGGAACTAGGTTTCCGCACCATAGGGATGTCTTGATGAGGGTTCTGGAGGTTTGCGATCCTAATATATATGTTGCGCTACTCCCCACAGCTTTCTATTCTTCGCAACTCATGCACACCTTCGTATGAATCTGATCTAACCCTTATTGTGCTTATTTTATTAGTTCTTAACTTAGTTTGTGCGGCCCCAATATTTTTATTACTTATTCACTTCTAGATTAGTGTGAGTACTCGAAAGCAACGTAAATGCATAAAAATAACCAGAACATAGAGATAGAGATCTACAAACAGATGCACAATAATTTGAATCAATATTATCTTTATTAATACTCAAGTTCCATTACAGACTCGACTCTGCCCTACACACTTAGCTGCAGGGGTCCATGCACTTAGCCGCGGACTCTACTAGGCCTCTACGCACTTAGCTGCAGAGCCTCTACCTACCACTATAACCCAATACACTTTAGATTTCACTTCTATATTCTAACCATGCCTTCACATCTATTTGTTTCTCTTCAAAACTAAGACTGGCTTTACACCTAGAGCCTCACTCTATTTATACAATCCCATGGTCTGCGGACCATGGGTAGGCTGATACACTTTATATTAAATTACATTATATTAGGGCAGACAACCCTAGACTCTCACGCTCCGTGCCCGCATTTCGTGGGATCTTTACATTACACTTGACCAAAATTCAGGCTTCAAGCCCCAAAAACATGCTATGGGGGGATCCGCTACCCAACATGGAGGAAGAGAAACATATCTTGGTGTTGTAGCGGCTACAACCACCCTCAAATTTTTTTTGTTAGCTTTGTTTTGGAGCCTTCCTACCCACCATCTTTAGTAGCATGTCTTGCACAGTCAAGTGCATAAGCTCCATTGGTTTTTCAGCAAATTCCCAGGCTGTGTATGATAGCTTGCTTCACTTCCCTCATTAGCTACTACTCTGGAATTGATCAAGATACTGGCTGAGTAGGTCCCTCAGAAAATTGCGCAACTATGGAGAGGAACCATCCTTCCCTCTAGAAATTGTGCAAATCTAATTGGCAACCTTCTAGGCCTAGAAATTGTGCAATTCTATGAAACAAACTTCCTCTAGAAAATTGTACAATCTAGCCCAGCAGTGCATCTCAGCCAAGAAATTGCGCAATCCCTCTGGACAGACAACCCATCTTGCCCCCAAATATTGCTCAAAAATCCCTCTCATTCAAGTAGGTTGTTGCATGTGCCTTCAAGTTGACCGGTTCCCTCTGGGACCAAGAACACTTGACTTGCATCCATGGGTTTCTTTTTCCCAAAATAGCAAAAGGTAGCATGGAAAAATCATCCCTAGATTTTAGGGATATATTTTTAGCAACTCGAGGTTACATGCAACGATTGTTTTAGAAACTTTCCTCCAAGTATCTTTTTTTCCTAGATTTGTGTCATGCACATCATGAACCTCAAACTTATTTATATAACACTTTAGATATCATTCTTCACATCAATCTTGGAGCTTTGAAATTGTTATAGAAATTTTTGGGCACTTCAACCCTAATCATACATGTCCATAAACCAAGGGCTTCTAAGTCCCTAAAAGTGTTGCTTCACACCCTAAAGGAACAAGGTCAGCTGATTACATCATCTCCCAAAAGTTCTCCATGGAAAACTGCTCAGAATTGGTCAAAACTGGACCATATAGGTTGCTCAGTGCTAAGGGTGTGATGCATCTCACCTACTCAGTGTAAAACATGCACTGCATACTGGAAAGCCCATTTGTAGGGTGCGATCGGTGAGAGTAGATAAATGGCAGAGACAGTTTGCAAGTTGGATGATCATGGAATCTTCCACAAACTTCTCCTGTGACACTTGCCTCTCTGGATTTGCCTAAGGATGAGTAAGAGATCATCAATATCCAAGTGGAATCAAGAACTATCAGAGAAAGGACACTAATCAAAATCCCAGAAGCTGACTCACCCCCTGCAAACATCTATATATGGATCCCTCATCATAGAGATCTAGAGGCTGGAATCTTATATCTTGTAAGAAAGTGTTGTTGGTTTCCTGGTGCAATATCATAGTCTTGGGTGATATAAGCTTTTCATGAGGTGAAGAAGGGCTTTCATGCCAGGAGGATGATGCTAGGTTAGAACAATGGGTTGTAATCCTCTTTGCTATTCTTGATATTAATAAAGCTATTCAAGTTTTCCTCCACATTCTTGTATGTTTGATGATATATGCATTTGTGTGGTCAATATATATCTGGTCCTTTATTATTTATGATTGTAGATCTCTGTTCTTCGATAGTATTATGATGCTTTGATTCCATAGGTGCTCTTTGAAGCTAGGTAAGCGAAGAAGGAGCAGCAAAGATCTATTAGAAGGGAGAGGAACCAAGCAAGGAACCAAGTGCAAGACTGAGGTTGGTGTCCTTTGTTCCCCTCTTATATACTTCTCATGAAGGAAAGCAAAAGTAGTTTTGATTTGTTTGTTTCTAAGATAGCTACCCATCTTAGTGGGACTAGCAGCTCCGAGTGGACACTAGATTTTCCGATAAAAAATTGGCGACTCCGCTGGGGAGCGAATAGCTTGTTTGCTTGTCTATATTTGTTTGTTTTATAAACTTACAGATGAAGCCTAAAGTCAAGCCATCTAGCCTTCGAACTGCATTTTCTATGCAAGTGCAAAGTAGATCAATGTTGCTTCAGTCTATCTCCGGGTTTTTTTTATAAACTGGACAATTGATTTGCAAGCATTCTAATTGCTCTGGTGGTGGCTCTAGTAACCTCATTAGATCAACCCCCATGATTTATATTTACTGAACATCACTTGCTCGGCCTAAATCCTTGAACTAAGCTGCAAACTATCATCAATAACCAAGTTAAAGTCTTGTCCTGGTTCTAGCGCACCCTCTCTTCAAGGAAACCTAGATGCATCGCACCTCCTATATGCAGTAGGTGGGATTCATCCCTGTTTCCCTGTGTAACAGGTGCGATGATCAGATAAGGCTAATTTTTCCTTCAAACTTTGGTTTTTTCTCACTCTCTTCAGCTCTATTCAAGAGTTTTGCTATCTGTGATTAGTATACCACTGTGGAAACCCCCTTCCTTTCCATTATTCCACCTCCATTGTACAAAGAACTGTGAATGTTTTTGTGTATTGTGCGTCATTTTCAGTTCTCTTTTGCAAAGAAGTAGCGTAATTTAACTGTCGTTTCTTGATTTGGAAGTGTCGCTAGTGTCGTTTTCAGTCGTAGAAAAGAATCCTATTGTTCTTGATGGTCAATTATACTGTCACTCTTGTATTTGATTCGAATTAGTAGTTTTTCAAGTCTCGAAAACAATTTTCAATTCGAAATTGCAAAGTGTTGTCATTATCTTCTTTTCGTTTTGAAGAGAAATTTGTTAATATTGTCGCTTTGAAAAGATAATTCAGATTTTTGCTCAGCATTCTTCTTGTCATTCACACATTACGAAAGCAGAAAACAAATACATGCATGTGCATTTGCATTTAAACTTCTTGTTGGTTTGATTTAGGACAGTGCATCTAGTGTGTGCTCTATGCTCTATGTTGAAAGAATCTCATTTCTGTTTCCTTAGTAGCTAGGATTTTCATTGCAAAAAGAAGATTAAACGATTGTTTATCATATTAGATTACATTTTAGGAATTATATATCTACATCACGCGGTGAACTTGAAAGGAAAATTTCTTAAGCAAGATCAACTGTAAAATAAATTCAATGAACATAAAAACGCTTTGGAACCTAATGCACAACATTTAGAAATCTAGGCTAGAGACGTATTCCAGTGTCGTAAAGCCTAGTAACTATCGCTTTCATTGCTGGTTGGGTGATTCCTCCTCTTTGAGATGATAAGTGCCAGTATGGACTTGTGCTCCCACGTACCGTTGAGTATATATTGGGAGACCACAATAGGCTATATCATTTATCCTTA
>APFE030108665.1:87241-112277 GCA_000404065.3 Pinus taeda
ATAGGGTGCGATGGGCGAGAGTAGACAAATGGCAGAGATAGTTTGCAAGGTGGATGATCATGGAATCTTCCAGAAACTTCTCCTGTGACACTTGTCTCTTTGAATTCACCCAGGGATGAGTAAGAGATCATAAATCTCCAAGTGGAATAAAGAACTATCAGAGAGAGGACAATAATCAAAATCCCAGAAGCTGACTCACCCCCCTGCAAACATCTATATATGGATCCCTCATCACAGAGATCCAGAGGCTAGAATCTTGTATCTTGTAAGAAAGTGCTATTGGTTTCCTGGTGCAATATGATAGTGTTGGGTGATCTAAGCTTTTCATGAGGTGAAGAAGGGATTTCATGCTGGGAGGATGATGTTGAGTCAGAACAATGGGTTGTAATCCTCTTTGCTATTCTTGATATTAATAAAGCTATTCAAGTTTTCCTCCACATTCTTGTATGTTTGATGATATATGCATTTGTGTGGTCAATATATATCTGGTCCTATATTGTTTATGATTGTAGATCTGTGTTCTTCTATAGTAATTATGCTGCTTTGATTCCATAGGTGCTCTTTGAAGCTGGATAAGAGAAGAAAGAGCGGCAAAGATTTGTCAGAACGGAGAGGAACCAAGCAAGGAACCAAGTGCAAGACTGAGTTTGGTGTCCTTTGTTCCCCTCTTATCTACTTCTCATAAAGGAAAGCGAAAGTAGTTTTGGTTTGTTTGTTTCTAAGATAGCTACCCGTCTTAGTGGGACCCACAGCTCTGAGTGGACACTAGATTTCCTGATAACAGACATCCCACAACACATCTAGAAGTCTTCAACACATCCAGCTCAGCTATTTCTGGGTAAGTCCACTTAACTTGTCTTTTGCAACATTTTTGTCATTTTTTGAGTTTTGTCTTTTGTGAGTGTTGTTTGCTTGATTTATATGAAGTCTTTTTGTCATTTACATGCATGTTAGCCTCTGCAAGAACTATTTCAGTTTTCATTTTCATCACACTGTTGTCACATGCATGATGATGTTCTACATGAAAAATCACCGATTCGGTGATTCGTTTCACACACATGCAAGTTGTTCCATTTTCTAAATCTTGCATTCGATGTTTGCATGCATGATGATTCACTCCTACTTACTCAACATCGTCATGCATTCACATCTTCATTTTCTTTCAGTTTCCCGTCGGCAGGTCTGGCAACCTTGGCCTAGACTCTGCCTTGCCTGGACAACATTATGCAATTTTGAGAGGGAAGGATCTATCTGCCTCTGAGAAAATGCACAAATTTGTCCAGTCAATGCTCTCCAGTCTTGTTTTGCACAATTTTGAGAGGCAGTGATTGTCGGCCTCAAAAATTGCGCAATATAGTCCCTGGGCCTACATCCCTTGCCAGTTGTAATTACGCATTGCACAATCTCATCACCAAGAAGGCCAGTATGGATTGCACATTGCAAAATTCCAGTAGCCAATTAGCCTCCCGACAATCTATACTACCTCTTTTACAATTCTGACAATCAATCTCCTAGCCTCCTAGTGAAAATTGTGCAATCCTTGCCATCCGTTTCCAAGATATGTTGCATGTCAGTCCTCAAGTTTGCTTTGTTTTTAGCTGACAGATTTCTTGCCATGCATGTCACCATGTCTCTAGATATAGAAGGTGTTCATCCATCTCTCAGCAGTTTAGGATCAATGCCCTCTAAGACGACAGGGTCAAAGGACACCAATGAAAGCGCAACTGGAGCAGCAGTTGAGTGAGCGTCTATGAGTTTGCCCATATACGAAGACAACAAGATGATCATAGAAAAACACATCAAGATGAAATGGCAAGAGGTCAATGATGCATTCTTAAGCACATTTGGAGTCTTGAAGACTACCAAGTCTATGTGAACATTTACAATTCCGTCTTGTACCAGATTATAACCAGGTATCCCATGTTCCCATGCGCAAACATGGTACATTGGATCGTCTCGCACACTAATCTCAAGACGATTACATTGAGAAGTGTCAATGGGATAGAGATTGCTACCTTAAAGGCACATGATTATCAGTAGATGTACTGTTTTCTAAAGCCAATGATCACCATGGTGACACCCTTCAGCATACCCAGTAGCAATGCCAACTCCAGAGATATCTTGAAGAACTGGGTGCAGAAGCTAGCCAAATTTAGGTTGACACCTAACCAGATTTACAAGACAAAGATATTGCAGAAGGCGTTTTGGTACATGGTCATGTTTGCATGTTGCTTGTATGGCCAAGAGAGCATGGAGACCTTCCTGCAGAGTTGGGTGATCGTGCTGGACCAACTGGCCAGTGAAGGAAAAGCATGCATCGGGTCCAACATGTTGGCTCACAGGTTGAAGGAACGGGTATTAGGAGCTCAACAACCGCCAAAAGGTCAACAAGAATAAATCTACATGTCCACGTACATCTTGGATGTAATCTATGCCCATCAGGAGTTCCCAGGCTTGAAGTGGACATGGACACTAGCGGAAACCTCTGACAATACTTATTGTAGAATGCTTTCCGAATGCAGCTTTCGAGGAGTCATCACAAAGTTGTCAGATCATTTTTCCACCTTGGTGTACAGGATGATATTTTAGTAGGATTCACCTTACATGTCGAAGGTAGCAATGGAGGCACTGATCAACATAGAAGATTGGTATGCCTCACCATTTGGCACATTCATACGAATGTAGAGCATAGAGAAGCATAAGCATGTTTTACGAAAGTTTTCCATGGACAAGCTCATCATGCAAGAAGTAGCATACCACATCTCGACAGGACTGTCAAATAGGTTGCAACAGAAGAAGAAGGCATCTTAGCCCACTCTTTCATTATGGATTGGGTTGTACGAGATATGGAATATCAAGTAGGTGGATGCCGAAATAGAAGAATCCAAGAAATGTCCTTTCAACACCATAAGCTTTAGTCCATATGACCTGCATTTTTTTGTGAAGGATCACTGTACGAGAGTACATTTTCTGTGTATCCACAGGGCATGTCATTGGGTGGAGGGAGACCCATGGATATATTGTCATAGCTTCTCTAAGCCTAATGAACTGATTTCCATTGTTGTGGAATGGTTAGTAAAGTAGCGTGAAGAAGCATCTAGGAGAGTAGTAGCAGTAAAGGTAAATATAGCGGCACGTAGCAAAGGTAAGAGTAAGATTGTCAACAATGTAGAGGTAGAACAAAGTTGCAAGTTCAGAGCAGACCTACTTGTGCAGAAAGCTTCTTAGAAAATAGAGACGAACAGATAATAGCACGATAGGAGGACTACACAAAGGCAGAGAGAAAAACAAAGAGGATGGAGGAAACAGTGTAGGAGTTGCATGAGTTGAAGGAGCAACTACAGAAGGAACAAGAGATGCATAGATAGGAGAAGGAAGCACAACAAGGAAAGATATAGCAGGGAGCACAACATGCACAGATAGATGAAAATGTGCTTGTACAAGTAGTAGACTCATCCGAACAGCTAGCAAATAAAACAGGCTGAACAGTCGCAGGAATAGGACTTCGCTCAAGAGATTTAACAAGTACTTGAGCAGATGGATATGGAGACAGAGCAGCCAGAGTTAGAGAAAGACATCGACCTCATGCCTTACCACCAAGAGGTTGACCCACTAGATTCACCAGATCCAGAAGCAGAGCATGTCCCAAGCAACCAACGAGACATTGTGATCCTTGAAAACCATTCAGAAGAAGAGATGAACAACATATCATTTGATGAGTCGCATCATAGAGTTGTGCAATCATATAGAGTTTCTACTCCGAATGACAACACATCTCCTGCATAGTTTGAGGAATAAGTGACTGCATCTAACATGCGTAAACATCCGGCAGCATTGGTCGATGCTACTAGAGCATATGTCGAAGCCAATAGCTCGAGTGTTCACTTCTACATAGAAGAGTACGAGTGAATGGCTAAGGAGTTATAGACAGCCAAGCAGGGAGGAGAACTGGTTATGGCATCCGCCTGAGTAGAGTTAAAGAAGGTGATACTAGATGAAGTATCATCCCTTGAGACAGTCATGCAGGCATTCTATTCCAAGTTTGGTACCGTGCATAAGGAAGTTGTCCATCTCAAAAGTTGGCAGCAGTGATGTGCTAGGAGAGCACGTATCTTGTCAAACTTGCATGTTATTTTCGATCACTTGCAAACATGGACAATGAGATACAAGGGAGCCTCATTACACTTGCACAAAATGATGAAGCCCAGAGCGGTTGAGTTGAAGGCACACATCCAAAGTTAGATCTAGAACTATGAATAACTCTCACAGCTCATCACTAGTTTGTAGGCTTCCCATGCATAGTTATTCAGAAGCATGGATGTTGTTGTGTGCACACATGTGATCCCACCTATCGGGACACTCATTGAGGCAAAGACAAGGGCACAAGTCCAATTGGAGCTTGACTCATACTTTGACGAATTAATCTGCATAGCCACCACTGCAAACTTAGCGATCAATGCAGACACCTTGCATCAATATGTTGCTGGTCCGGCCACACTCAAGACAATGTTGCACATGTTATTAGATGAGTTGGACAGAGGAGCCAAAGTAGTGTACACGGATGCAATAGAGGCAAGAGTTTGTTTCCAGAAAGATGTCACCACAGAGTACACGGACACCATTGCAGACTACCTGCCTTGGCACTAGTTCGCCACTGTCGACCATCATGAGCATGTCAAAGAGTTGGTCTTTGAATCGTAGTGATGTCTTGTATGGCTTTCTCATGCCTATTTTGTCTCACATGTGTACATGTGCAAATTATATGTAACGTCTTCTCAAGTGGAAGTTCAAGTGTCGATAGTTGGATGTAACAGTCATAGAGTAGTTGAAGAATCAAGAGGGTAGATGAACATTCACAAAGGGGAATGTCAAGGGTCACCCAACCCTTTACTATATATAGTCCCTCATAACTCATTGTAGATACTTTTGGTCAACCAGTATTTTGATAGGAGTATCTTAGAGAATTCTTGGAGAGTATTGTAATGAGCCTTGGCTTCTCCGCAGTGCAGAGATGGTACATCTCTTTGGAGGAGCAGGTGACAGTGACTATAGTGTTCCACTATAGGGACTACTAGTTGGTCACGGTTGTACTGTATAATTAGAACTTTCATTTCTTAATATAACAGATCCATCATGTTTCATGCATATGTTGTTATTGTATTTCAACTAACTTGTGTACTCTAATTATATATGTATCTATTTACTTACGCATGTGTGTATAAAATCTTTCTGTATATGTGTGTATGAATATTTCTGAAATGTGTTGTTGGTTTAACCATCACTTTGGATTTTTATCTTTCTTACTTTCTAATTTGTGATGCATCTTGCTCGTGTGTTCCCTTCTTAGCCACATGCTTCCACAGGTTTCCAAGGGTCGAAATCACCTCACTCTTCGTGTGTTAGAACTGTTCATGCACCTTCCTTAACTTGTTGCATATGTCACACCCTTACTACCAACAAGGATATATTACTTTCCTCTATGTGCAATCGCGGTCAAGGCAATACCGTATGACCCACTGCTCAGACTCCTACACCAAACAGTATGTGGTCTAGTTGGGACTTCTTACCGGGGAGATTCCCAGACATGTTGGTAGTTCCAGCAACATCAACATTTTTGGCACTAGAAGGAGGGCTAGATGACAATATGTGTCCTCTCATATTGTTTTTAACCTTTTCACATCTATCATGGATTCTATTACACTCATCCCTTCATGATGTCTTTCACATGCCGAACCTCTCAACATTATGAGGGAGATTTTTTAGCTTTTTTCCAAATTCACGTATGATGGTTGAGGCAAAGTAGCCTGGCCTGAGTACTTATAAGACTTCTATGTATCCCTTGAGAATGCAGAGGAGGTCATTCTATTGCTTTCAAACAAACTTCATGAATCCCCACAATAGCGGTGTTGGAGTCTGCCCCCGATAGCATGCACTCACTTGAGTAGTTATGTGATCTCATTGAATATACTTTCCATCATTTTGATCCAAAACTTCTTGAAAAAAATTGTTACAACAATGGAAGGCCCCGCATGAATCACCTATGAAATTTTGGGATTGCTTCCGTGTGTTGCAGTTTGAAGCTCCGAAAATTTAGATTAAATTCCAGTATCTCATGGACAGATTTGAGAATTGTCTTACCAAATATGTTAATCCTAAAAGAAATTTTAAGCCCAAGACCCGCTCAACATACTTCGGTGATTGAGCTACGCAATCATAGACAGACATGGTCATTGTCACAAGTGACTATCCATCGTCCCCTCGTCAAATGGCTCCACCACTGTAGAGTGATATTGGAGAAAATGCACACACATCCATTCAATGTTCACATCCTCCCAACATCACTTCTCTCATTTTTTGAATAGATTTGGTTGCGAATCCCATGGGTTTTCACATGTCTATTTTACCTCAACCTCTGTCTTCATGTTCTGATGATCCTCTAGATGACACTATCTTGGGTTCTTCCATCCTGGACTCTATGCTTGTTGTGAACGAGGATCAATCTATTGATGGAGTTTGTGTTGCACAACCATACTGCGTTCTTATTCATGAAGAGTATGATTGGGAGCTTGAGCATCAATCCTCGGCAAAGGATGACTCCCTTCCGTCTAAGCCCTCTGATGAGCCTCATCATTGGGTAATTATATGGGCCTTAATTCACCTCCTGGCTTAGTAAAATCAACTCTTCTCACAATTTATTACATTTTTTGATTATATTTTGTTTAATGAGATGATTTAAAGTGAGATATTATGCCTAGTGGACTAATATGCATTGAATGTAGGTTTGGAAGTGAAAATCAAGGAATTTTGGCAAGACTAAAGCTTAAAACTCAAATGGTACAAGGGAGAAATATTGTAGGAGGTAAATCCTCCTCATTTACTCCTCCCCCATTCAAATATTTCTCCATTAATCACACTAGCTCGGAGTGCAAGCAGCCAAGTCATGAAGATGAAAAGGAAATCGATCAATTGATAGACAAAGAGTTAGTTCATCTGGAGTTTGGGAGCCAAGACTCCCTAGATTTTAGGAATTTGTTGGAGGCTTTAGTTGTAAAAGTAGAGAGACCTAGAGCCTCATTAGGATTTGAATTTTTGTTGCAAAAACACTAGTTATTTTCAAGCTCCAGACTTGTGGAAGACATTGATGTAATTTTCTATTTTGATAATGAAAATGAGCTTTTTCATGGTCAAGCACTAATTTAACTCAGAGGGCTAAATCTCTTGGGTTAGGGCCCAACCCTAACATCAAAGGCTCCTCTTATTGTATCTGTATGCTTGGCTTAGTTTCATGGATTCATGACTAAATTTTCTCTAGAAGTATTTTATTATAAGTATTGTGGATTTTATTAGTTGTTTATTAGTTTGCTTCCATTTGTTATTAATTCAGTAGCAGGTTAGAAGGGATAAAAGGAGCACCAAAAATCTCTCAGTAGGTGTCTTTTCCTCACCTCTGCCCTCAGGGATCAAGATTTGAGGAAAAGACCCTTATGCAACCCCAAAAAGACAGATTTCCATTTCCTCATACGATTTAGAGTTTACTGTACTTGAACCAGCATTTGATCATTTTTTCAACTGTAGGATTTAATTTCCATATCTTCCATATTCAGTCTTACAATAGATATCATCCATGATTCCATTTTATTCAATGATTTTCCTCATGTGTGAAGTAGACATCTAGTTCATTAAATTTTGTTTTTCTAGCTTGTTATAATTATTCTTGTTTACATGACTTTTTGGAAATTATATATGTTTGATGCAGAGCATGTGCATCAAAAATATAAAGGGATCTCATAGTAGGCAACCACCTTCTAAATTCATCCATCCATAATCATTCCTTGCTTTCACCAAGATCTTCACCAATCTCATCATTTTACATAGAAATTCCTCCAAGCATGTTGAGCGAATCCAACCATCTCCTAACCTTGGTTTTGAGTTATGAGTGATTCTAGGAATTTTCTCACTCCATTCCACCTATCGACCACCTTCCCTAAGCCTTCAATCACCTCTAGAAACCATCGTTTTTCTCTCAGTTGTATCCTATAGAAATATAGGGAATCCTGTGGGTTTCTAGTACATCCTGTAGGTTTTCCTATAGTGGCCTATTTTGATGCCGAATTGAGGGAAAACCTCTAGGAAGCCACACCAAGTCACCCAAGCGTCTCCCAAACCTTCCAACCATCTTCTAAACCTCCCAACCATCCACTAGCATCACTAATCCACCTACCACATCACCAAAAGAGATTAGGGTTTACACTTGATTTTCTAGAAAAAGAATAAAAAGAGAAAAGCAGATTTATTTTAGTCCTTTACATGCACAGTAGTGATGTTTGATGTCTTGAATTTCTGTGCTTTAGATAGTAGCATTTCGTACATATTGTATTGGCATTCCTGTAAAGCATAGTTTCTCAACAGTTAGTTATAGAATGGTGTGTTTTTAGCATAGGATTTTAGTCATTTTCCTTATTTGCAGTAGACAAGCTTTCTCCTAGAGTAGATTTCTCTTTCTTTCATCAGAAATCAATCTTCTTCTGAATCCATAGAATTTTGGCTTGAAAACCCTAGTGGCCTCTCGCTAGCTAAACAATGAGAAAAGGAAAAACCATCACTTTTACTTATGTATACAGCATTGCCACCTCCAAGTTTGTACGAACCCCAGGTTGGTAAAGTAAAGTTGGTAGCTCTAGGAGTTGCAGCATTCTTGCTACAATACTGGTGTTCATAAATTTTTGGCACCGTTATCGGGGAAGTGTCTGAGTAATATTTGGTTACTGCTTTCTTTCTTCTATTTCTTGTTTCTAATATTCTACTCTTAGTTTCATTTCTGAAAAAGTAATTTAATTTGGTTCTTTTTTCATTCTGAATTCTTTGCTTTCCTTTCCATTCTACAAGTAAGATTTCAATCAAGTAGTTAATTTTTCATTCAGTCAGTAGTTTTCATTCAGTCTACAATTTCAATTTTGCAATTACTTTCAAAGTTTGAAAAAGACACAAAGCTAAAAAAACCATTTATTTTCATGCCTCGAAGGGATAGGGATAACTTAGGGAAATTTTTTCCAAATACCCCCACTACCTCAAACAACCAACTGTCCCTCTTCTTAGATGGTTGTGAACTCGAGGAACCCTTAAGTAAGAAACTAGACATATTTGAAGAACCTACAGGGGAAGAAGAAGAAGGAGAACCCATTCCTACTGAACATATGGCTGAAAACAGAAATGACAGAAGAAATAGAGAAAGGGTTGAGGGTACCTTCCCCATCAGGGAAACAAATGGGGATACTAAGATGAAAAATATAAGCCCTTCTGCCCTTCCTCATTTCCATGGCCTGACCATAGAAGACCTAGACACTTTCTTCTTTGAGTTTATTGTCATATGCCGAACCTATAACTATACAAATGATGAGTAGAATTTGAAACTATTTCCATCCACTCTTAAGGATGCATCTTTGCATTGGTTCATGGGTTTACCTAGAGATAACATCACAACTTGGGCTCAGATGTAGCAGCCTTCAACAACAGGTATCGGGACTATTGTAGGTCTAAAGATGCTAAAGAGGAAATTTTTAGGATGAACTTAGGCAATGATGAATCCCTAGAGGATTATGAAGAAAGATTCCAGCTTAGCTACAAAAGGGTTAGGTGCACACTTGACCCTAAGTCACTGAAGCTGGTCCTTCTTAGAGGAGTAAGGGATGACCTTATATATACCCTACACCTATTAGCAGGAGAGGATATCTACCAGTTACCCTATGAGGATATCAAGATTGTCTTTAGAAGCCACTCTAGGGTAGCCAGGAAAAAGGGTAGGGGTAGTCAACCTATGGCTAGTCCATCCTCTTCCAATTCATTCATCAAGGGTGAAATTGGAAATATGTTGGAGGATTTCAAAAGTGATATACTTCAAACCCTTTCCCTACAGATAGACATTATGCACATTAAGAGAAAGTAGGAGTAAACAGAGAGAGCCTTGGCCATTTTCTGTCCTAGATGCACTAGGAGGCACCCTAGGAATGAACATCCATTGAATTCTATTGAAATTTGCTCAGCGTGTGAAGAAAACCACTCCATAGACATGTTCCCCACTTTAATTGGACTCAAAGTTGTATATCAAGGAGCTGAAGGGGTCATTAAGCAGCTCTGCTACATAAACCAAAGGAGACCTCATGGTCATAGGCCATACCAACAGGGAATACAAGGGTCATCCCATGCATATTACAACCCCAACTAGACCACATCCATACCTTCTTGGGGACCCCCTACTCATCCTTCCTGGTCTACACCTCCTCCTTGGTCCTTTTCACCTTAGTATCTTTCCTAGCCAGTCATTTCAACCATATGCTCTACCACTACCTCAGTGGAATGCACCGCCCCAAGGGTGGAGGCCCCAGTACAACAATGTTCCAGCTTTATTGCCTTCAACACCTGCCCAACCATATATTTTACACTTTGCTCCACCTAAACAACCCTAGATGCCTACCAGCCAAATCTGAACTCGAACAATAGAAGGCACAAAAACTATACAGTGGAGAGACATCATATCTAGCTTATGCTGTGGAGATTTAGGAAATCAACCTGAGATATGGAAGAGTACTCCTGGAAAACCAACCTCTACCTCCACCTAGGGAGGTTGAGAAAGAAATAGAGGAAAGTGTGCTTAAATTAAATCCACCACCCTTTCCTAAGAGATTAACCCAACCACTCCATCCTACCCCAGAAGAGACTAAACTTCTAGGGGAATTGAAAAGCCTATGTGTCCAAATTCCACTTCTCCAAGCTATTAAGGATCTACCTATTTACAACAAGTTGATTAGGGATAAGTGCTTCAAGCATCCAGGGAGGCAAAGAAGAGATGCCCCTACCATTAATGTCATTGGACAAGTCTCGGACTTAATGTTGGGGCAGGTAATCTGTCTAAATTATTTGGACCCTGGAAGCCCTGTATAGAGGTGCACCTCAATGGCACCATTGTCTCACACACTTTGATTGATCTTGGGGATTCAATTAATGTGATGACCAAGGACACCACAGTTAAGCTCAACCTCCGAGGTTCATTGAGGAAGATCACAACAGTTTTGCAACTTGTATACTAATCCACAATGAATCCTATGGGGATTGTGGAGGATGTGATGGTCTCCATTGATTCTTGGGAATCCCCTGCAGATTTCCTAGTTCTCCAGCCTAAGGCTAAGCTTACTAGTTACTCTCTCATCCTTGGTAGGCCCTGGTTAGCCACTATAGATGCTTACATTAGCTGCAGAGTTGGAAATATGACCATCAAGGATGGGCATATTTCCAAGTAGTTAGTCCTATACCCTCCTGCTCAGCCATCTCTATAACATGACTTACCTTTGTGGCTGCAAGAGGAGGAGAAAGATGAAGTTTATTATGCCCAACTCTATACTTTAGAAACAACCATGGGAGGGGGGCAGTAGGATGAAGATGATTTGATTGAACACATACTCCAAATTCCAACTCCCAATACATTATCATTAGAAGAAGTAGTAAAGGAAATGAGAAACAACCATAAAATTGATCTATGCTTAGCCGATTCCAACCCTATCTATGTCATAACCATAGAATTTGGTCCCAATAGAAATTTGAAAATCAATCCATCTGTTTCTGTTCTCCAAGAATAAAATTTGTGCAACATGCTAAAGGAACACCTGGATGCCTTTGCTTGGAGTTACCAAGAAATGAAGGGAGTGCACCCCTCGGTGTGTACTCACCATATTTATATGAACGAAGGTTGCAAGCGAGTCTAAAATCCCCAAAGGAAGATGAATCCATCTCTTAAAGATATAGTCAAAGAAGAACTACAAAAACTGCTAGATGAAGGATTCATTTACCCTATCTCAGACAGTGAGTGGGTCTCTCCTTTGGTGTTGGTTCTAAAGAAAAATGGTAAGTGGAGGATTTGTGTCGATTACAGGTGTTGGCTTGAGTGGGCTTGACCCAGATTCAATGTTAATTAGCCAAACAAATACCTACACTATTGGCCCTTTCGACATCAGCCCACAGAGAGTGAACTGAAGTCTCACCCAAAGCAGCATGGGGGGATGCTAGAACCAAGTTTCCACACCCTGAGATGGTCGTGATGTCGTTTTATTCCCTTTATTCCTACCTTCGTGCAAGTCACTTCGCTCTAAGGCTTGGAAAATTATCCTTCTCTTCCATCCTTCAATACCTCCATGAAAGGGTACGACTTACCTTCACGTAACTCTAACCCTTCATCTAGACACTTTCACGCTGCTAAGCCAGTGTACCTTGCAGATTCCTAAACTAGTCCAAGTGTCTTACTTATCTTATTAGATACTCACAGTTAGCACCATGTAAATAGCTATTCTTATATGCGTTGATTTATCCAACATAACCATACACATTCGCACATCACATAAGCATTATAAAGGAAATTCATGCATAAAATGGTAAGATGCATTAATCAGAACAAAGGCACATAAATTGCAGACTAATTCTCTTTATTAATCTCTTCCAAGTGATTACAGACTCTATCCACCATGGGCACACAGTTGTAGGGGTCCGCGCACTCAGTTGCGAACTTCTACCCTAGGCCTCTATACACTCAGCTGCAGAGCCTCTACCTGCGCTATGACCTGAAACTTAGACTTCTTACTTTAGAGCTATCACTCTCTCACATGATTGATTACTCTAACTACTTAGAGCTTAGTTCTTTTTATACAATCCAATGGTTCGCAGACCATGGGTAGATTTCTTACAGTTGACTTCACTTTTCAAAACTAAGGGCAGACAACCCTTTATGACTTATAACACCTACGCACTCTGCGACCATAAAATGTGGAGTCTTTACAAGTTTCTTAAAAAAATTGACCAAAATATGGGCTTCTTTCCCCAAAACTACCCTTTGGGGGATCCCATTCCCAACAGGCCCCCAACACAAGCATCATCACTCACCCTTGAGTCACTCAGTAGGCGCAGAGATCTTTGTGATAAGTCCTTCCAACTCAACACATATGACCGCAACCTCAGTCGTGCACTAAGCTGCCGCCTGCTTTGCGTCTTCCACTATCTTCTCGATCACTGCTCTTGCACTATTAGCCTGAAGCTCTTGTTGCGCTGCTTGTAGAGTTGCAAGCTTGCCTTCGATATTCCCTGTCACTACATAAGCCTCATCCAGCCAGGGCTTTAGTCCCGCCTTGAACACTGCTTCCTTTTGCAGTGCTGCATCCACTTGTTCCTTCAGCTGCTTGGCCTCCTGAAATTTGGCTAGCCTTTGTGTTAGTGCGATAGTTCGCATTGTGCCCTTGACCTCATCGTAGCATTGTTGTAGCTCGCATGCTGCCTCAACTGTAACTCTGTATTTTGTAGGTTCAACTCCAACTGAACCCCTGCCATCTCAATCTGAGTGTCACACACCCCTGTGGCCAACTTCCAGATGCATACCTCGACTGGGTCCTCCTCCGGAAAGGCCAACTCTGGGACCATTATGCATGCCTCCTCAATAACCTGCAAAATGTGCTTTCTCTGATTGGTCGCCTTGGTCTCAGTAGTGATGGCAACATTTCTCTGTAGGGCCATCTTCTCATTATTGATCTGATGTTCACTAATCACCTGGAGGGCGTGGTGCTCTTAGGCCCTTAGTTCTACAATTACTCCATCCTGCAAGAGGTGGAGTATTTCGTGCGAGAGCGCTACCAGGTTCAACTTGACTCCCTTTAAGGTCTAACAGGGGGTCTATCATCCTCATTCTTTGTGGTCAATGATCCCTATGATAGCACTATGGCACTGGAAGTCTTCATGCACAGCACATACGTAGCCTCTGAAGTGTTAATAGCCAGGCTGGTAGACACCTTGTCAGCCTGCAACACGCGAGTCTATAGCCCCTACAACCCTGTCTGGATATCCCCTAGGATGATCTACTGTTGCTATTCAAATTGTTGCTAGGCCTTCGCGGTGAAATCCCTGACTGTGTCATCAATATCATGTAAATCTCCCTCTGTTAATGAGATGGTGTCCAGTGACATCTTTTTCACCTTTGATTTCTTCCTAGGCCCTCCTTTCTCCAGCTCTCTTGGGTGCTTGATGCGGGAAAATGTCTCCTGAGGGTCCACGCCATGATGTTCATATGTTTCCTCCTCAGTCTCTGGTGAAAGTGACCTTGCGCCTTTATAAGAGCCTCGCTCTATCCCACCTATCTACTTCCCTGTCTGCTACATGGCCTCGTGCTCTGCTTGAGCCGTATCAACAACCTCCTTCTTCCTCTTTTTAGCCAATTATGTCATCTTAAACTTGGCCTCCCCTTTTTCTTGTGTGTGACAGACTTGCTTCTGCCCACTGCCAAATCTGTTGTAGAGCGCCACTTTTCTGGCCATTCATCAAGCACCGCATCAATGGCATCATTTGTTGCCAGATATGGAAAGTCATACCATTTTTGCGCATGGTCCTTCCATGCCCTGATGGATACTCAATGGAAGTTTGCTTTAAACTCGACGTATCCCTACAGGTTGGCGTACACCATAGGCAACAACCACAGCTTGTGATTGATGGCCATCCAAATGTTCAATTCCATCAAGATCCAAAAGATCTTGTTGTCCCTGACTCATTGCGCATCCTTGGTCACCCACAGCAAAGCATACTTCACTACTTTAGGGAGGTCTAGCACGACCGAAGGGAACTTTCTGTCCTCTGGTAGCTCCCACACTACCATCACAATTGACAGCAAGAGCCACGTGTAGTGGAATGTCTTGTTGAATTCTTGTGCTTCGCGGTATTTCACCAGGAACTCACCACGAAGGTAGTCCGACAAGTTGAACTGGATTCCTTCTACGCATTGTGCTGTGAGCATGATGATAGGCATCAGAACCTCATCAGTGTGACACTTCCTCATCACCTTCTCCACTAAGATCTACGTGGCTACCTTCACAACAGGGTCGTAGATGCTGGAAATAGTATATCTACACGACTTTTTTACTAGTTTAAATTTTTCTTTCATTAATTCTTTGAGAGCCTGCTCGCCACCTTTTCTGCCAAAGATTATGGTTGGATTCTCTCCTTTATATGGTAGTCACATTATCTGGTGAATCAACCTATCTGTGATGGGTATCAGCTCTTCCAGCCACAGACACACATCATGCACCAAGCACAACAATTGCTTTATGACCAAAACTATCACCGGGGTGCAGTTGTAGTGCGGCACCCAGAGAAGGTTAAGCAACCCTGCCTTTTCTACTCCCTTATTGGGCATGGAATCACCCCCCCCCCAAGGCATGTTTTGGGGCTTAAAGCCCAAGTTTTGACCCAAGGTTGTTGTGAAGCTCCGTGAATTGTAAGCGCAGAGTGTGAAAAGTATGATCGATTCACATGGTTGTCCACCCTAGTTTTGTAATGTAATGTTGACTAGATAGACCTACCCATGGTCCGCGAACCATGCGATTGTATAAATAGAGTGAGGCTATAAGTATAAGAGGAGAAGTAGAGAGATAGGAAGAGAGGCTAAGGAAGTAAGGTCAATTGTCTTTGGGTCGTAGAGTAGGAGAAGGCTCTGCAGCTGAGTGCATAGAGACCTGGTAGTCAGCATCTAAGTGCGCGGACCCCTGCAGCTAAGTGCGCAGGGCGCATTCGAGTTTGTAACCAAAGAAGGAATTAATAAAGAAAATTTTTATCATAATTCTGTGTATCTATTCTTGGGTTAATGCATGTTTGATATAATTTGCAAATATAAATTTTATTTACTGCGCGCACCTATATGAATGGTTTATGTTGTTGAGTATAACCTAAAGCATGCAAGTAGGCTAAAATAATCAACTAACATTAGAATACCAGTAAGATCTTCAGTAATAATGCAGAAGCATAGTGTTCAAACCCTAAGTAGGGTAGCACGAAGGAAGTATATCAGGCTACAATGCATGGGAAAGTATGCGGAGCAACTTGCATGGAGGGTCAAACATCGGACCACTTGTACTCATCAGACATCTCTAAGGTGTGGAAACCTGGTTCAAACACCCTCCCATACTACTTCGGGTGAGACCTCTGTCCGCACTCCGTGGACTGTTACTGAAAGGGCCAGTAGTACCGATATTTATTTGGCTAAATTAACTCTAAACCTAGGTCAATCCACAATAAGCCAACAAATGGTTCCATTGTCGGGACCAATATCCGCATAGAGATGTCTGATGTTGTATCACTGGAATCCAACAAAGAAATCAATTGAAGAGTGGTTGGACATAAAGATTCATCATTTCGTGGTGCAATAAAATAGGAATCCACAGTTATCAAAGGAAGAGTGGTTAGATTGCTACTTATATGCAAAAATCCATGAAATTTTCTTTGCATCCTTCCCCACTGAGTTGTACGAGTGCATCGCGAAGCTAGAAGATAGTCAAGGAAGGTGTAGGCTCGACAAACCTATTGTGTGGACTCTAGAGTTGGTACGCAGACTGGAAGCATCAGAAGATAGGATCACGTGTGTTATGGACCATTGGCTCGATCAAATTATAGGAGGATTTATCATCGAGTTCACGGTAGATACTTCAGTCAGCTATAGTGAGGTGGAACGACACTCCCTCAAAGGACCACGAGGTAAGTACGTTAAATATTTGAAAACTTGGATTAAAATGTTGCTTTGTGAAAAGCAGGTTATGTGAATAAATTGATTTTTGCGGCTACGTGAAGTGGGAGGATCTATAGAAACGAAGGTAGCGCAGAACTAGAAACTAGCCCCTTGATTACACCTCCATGAGAAAGCGAGGAAGAGCTCGCAAAGGTGTTACCGAGAAGTGTGATCAGTTTGATAAAGTAATGAACTCAATGCATACCACTTCCACCTACACCACCGCCAGTTTGACCATCTTCAATCCTATCTTCACCCACACCACCTCTGCCACCACCACATTTCAATATGGCAAGCGCGATAAAGTTGTTGATGTTCAAATGAGTAGGGAATGAAGATCTGGACTAGTTTTGGTTTGTGGTAAAAGTTGTATGGGAAGTGCAGGGAGTCATGGATGACAATATAAAGAAATCAATGCTGGTTAGTGCTTTGCAGGATCGCACACTAATGTGGTACATTAAGCACTCCAATGACAATCTGAACACAGGGATCACAGTTATCTAAGCTGCTAAACAAGGAATTTAGCAGGCCAAAATCAGAGACACAATCGATCATCGGATTTAAGGAAATTGCGATGCTTCCAAGCAAAACCCCCTGGGAGCTAGATCAGAGACTAAAGTGTATGATTCGTGAAGCCAACATGACCTTGATGGATGGGCAACATCGTGCATGGTTTGTAACATCACTAACACCGCATCTAAGGAATGCATTGTCACAACAGAAGCTATCCACTCAGGTCGAGGCCTTGGAGATCGCAATGAGACTATACGAGACCCTGATACAAGATCCTAACCTGGGAGTTCAATAGATCCACACACAATTGAAAAACTTGTGCCTTGAGATGCAGAGTTTGAAACAAGACAGGATAGCTCACCCAGAAGCGCGTGAGGAGGTATGGTGTGTAAAGTACAAAGGCCAGGGACATGACAAGGACGATTGTCCAGTATTCACGAACTACCTGGCGGTAGGAGGACCAATGCCATTAAGACCAAAGGCATAAGTAGGACTGAGCACGATGCCCACATTATGGTGCGCGATTTGTCAGATAAGAGGAAAGTATGCTATAGATAACTGCCATCTATTACAGAAGTATACGCAGAGTTCCTAGTAGTTGTTCTATAATTTCAACAGGTTAGTAGGCCACGATGAGCGCACCTGTAGAAGTTATGAACTGATGATGGAATTGACTCCTACCTATAGAGTTCAGACTGAAACACAGGTCCTCGATCAAAATACAAGGATGGCGCGCACTGGATTTCAGGGGCATGGATGAGGTCGAGGAGGAATGGGGCCAGGAAGGGGTCATGGACAGCTGATTTGTTACAATTGCGGAGGGCCAGGGCATTATGCCCACGATTGTACAAATCCGACAAGACCATCATGCTTATATTGTACCTAGTTTGGTCATGAGACAGAGGATTGTCCCACGCTGAGAGAGAAGTTGAGCGATAAAGGAGCACTCCAACCTCCCCTGACCCAGAACCTGCAAATAATGAGGTTTGAGTCGCATAAGGAAGACCCGAATGTAAATATCGTGCTCTGAAGTGGTATCACGATAGGAGATGTAAAATGCAAGCAGCCTAAAGAGAGTTCCTAGGTTCGCAAGGATCCAACAAAGGAACCATATTTTGATTTAGAGCACACTAAGGAGACATTCATGGAAGCTAAGAAGAGTTTCGTGAATGCCTCCACTTCAGGAAGTAAAGACAAACTAGAACCATAAATGGACCCATCAATGCTCACTACATTTTTGGAGACATGCATGAAGCTTCTACGCGACAGCAAAGCGGTGAAGGGACTACAAGAACTCATTATTAGATGTGCTGGACTAGGAGAACCGCGTGTAGTCCGAAAGCTTGGGAAGCACACAATGCGAACAAGAAGGGAGATGAGATTGATCATGCAGAGCGGGGAATATGAAATGGATCAAGTGATTTTCGATCTAGGATCAAACGTGAACATCCTACCAAAGTAGACATGGAAGCACATACGCAAGCCTACGCTACAATGATCTCCTATTCAATTGTGAATAGCGAACCAAAAAAAGATCCTACCCATGGGAAGATTGCAGGGAATAACGATGGATATCGAGGGTGTGAGCGAGCTTACAAATTTTGAAGTGATAGAGATTTTTGATGACAACAATCCTTATCCCGCGCTATTGGGAATAGATTGGGCCACTAACATGAATGGAGTGATAAATCTAAAGAAGCGCAAGATGATTTTTGAGAAAAGGTCACTGCCCGTAGTGGTACCTTTAGACCTTGTGAAAGGATTGTGCTACATAGAGCCAGTGCGCGACTATGATAATGATGATGATCTAGACTGTATCTACAAGATAACCACGTGGGAGAAGGACTGGGTAAATCAAATAGCACACGGCAGACTCTCGTGGGAGCACAAAAGCTCTTACACCTCAGATTCGGATGAAGAGATAGAACGATGGCAGAACTGGTTACACGAGGTAACCACGCCCAATTACAACATGATGATAAGGTCACTACACTACGTGGCAACATAGGCAAGAGATCTTCCTATGTATGATGGATTGACCGAGGTGGATGATTTCCTAAACCAATTTGACAGAGAAGTATCGAAACAACAATGTTTTGATGCTTTGAAATGGGTACTGCATGCTACACCCGCAAGGTGGTGGGGTACGCACCAACAGAATTTTGAGAACTAGTGCGAATGCATTTCGATGACGCACATGCAGTTTGGAAAGCCTCATACATGGATGAAAGACGGGTATGGCAGAAAAAACAGCCTGTGAGCCCACCTTTCCAGATGGGTACAGGCATATGGTACGCAACCTACATGAACGCACACCATCCTCTCAATAGGAAACATGACCTACAAGCAGGAGTGGGCAAGAAAATGGCACGAACAATGACTAGAAAGTATGATAAGACCAAGCACATAGAATATTATCCATGTGGAAGCCTTTGACAAAGTATGCAAAGTACTAAACGTAATCCACCATGTGAAATGAACTGATTGGGACATACACATACCAACAGTTGTATGGGCTTATAGGACCATGTGCAAAACCCTGACCGCACAAGCACTTCTAAAGCTGAAGTATGAAGAAGATGTTGTAATCCCTATGGAGCATGCAAAGCCTAGTCCATGCATAGTAGCACCCGTATATATGATGGTTCACGAAGCCCAAAAATAAGGGATCACACAGCTGCAAGAAACAAAACACATGGGACTTGAGGAAGAAATCCAACAGGGAAACATTAGACTCCACAAACTTGAAGAAGAAAGGGTATGATTAAGGAAGAAAAGTGCTTTGATGGATGCGAAAGTCAATAAGATGGGGGACGAAATAAAGAAAGATTTTCTCAGCAAAAAGACCAGAATGATAAGGCAGGGTGCGTATGATCCCGATGACAGGGTTAAGGCCTATTGCCACAAATTGATCAGTTTGATGCCTTGGCTTGGACTACATATTGCTAATCATAGTGACCACGAGAGCACGTTTCAAATGGTGAAGTGCACAATAGTGACCGTAACAATACAAGGTGGGGATTCTCTAGGAACCATGACGAAGGATAGGATGGAACTTTACACGAGTGGTGTGAACACTTGACTAGCCAAGGGAAGGACAATCTTAGCACTCCAGGCAATTGGAAGGGAGCGCGAGACTATAAACTATTCTGCCCGAGAGATGCACCATATTGGAGATGCGCACAGAAGCAAAGAGTCACAAGGTTCGTGACCACGCACGGGGGGTTGTGTTGCTGCACGGGTTATCCAAAAAGTGACCGCTGAAGTCACTATTCAGGATGGGATGCTCGACTTGAGGCCAAATGGAGCGAGCAGTAGACATTTAAGATGCAAGTTATGGGCAAGATTTGGGAAAATATGCCTCCAAGAAAGCATTAATGAACTAGAATTGGGGGGAACAGTCGAATTTGAATTCAAAAAGTGCTATAAAATACAAAGGGCTGCCCATCAAACAATGCTTGGTCATTTGCAAATTGAGTGATTGAGCAGAGCCCTGAGTGTTGAGAGTCAAGCATTGATTAGGCCCCTAAATTCGCGAGTGATAGATTGTTGCACAGATGCAATGACAACAACTAAGGATGGTATGGAGAGGCTGCACTTGATGAAGAGAAGACCACAGAATTAGAGATCGAGAGAGCTCCCTCATGGTTACCATCAAATCCTCCAAGTATTCAAGAGAAAAATCAGTAAAAAGAGGAAGATGAGAAGGTCATTATAGAAGGTGACATGAAGAATGACCTAGATCAGCAAAAGGACCAAGGATATCAGAGCTATATTAAGATATGGTTCCAGACAGTCACTAAGTTGCAGCAATACTCTCTTCCTTAGCTATGTTTGATCCCTTCAAAGTCAAATCATCTGGTCTCTGAAATCCAGATAGCTGTCAAAGCATGCATTTCAAGCCTCCACATCATTTTGTCTCTAATCTCGATGTGCACATGGCTCCATTCGAAGTATTCTTATACTTAAAAATGATTTTGTTTTTCAAGTAGGGTAGGGTAGAGAAAAAAAAGGAAAAGGAAAAAAGAGAAAAAAATGAAAATAAGAGGAAAATAAAAATCTAAGGTGAAAACCTCATAGGAGGCGCCTCAGATTGGCTCATTGATGAAAACCTCTATGAGACAGTCAATGGGTTGGCAAGAAGAGAAAAGAGAAAAAATAAAATCCCTAGGTGAAAACCTCCCTTGGAGGTGCCCAGGGCAGGCAATTAGGGTGAAAACCTCCATGAGGCACCCTAGTTGTTTCCAAAAAAAAAGAGAAAAAGAAAGAAGAAAAGAGAAAAAGAAAAATAAACCTAATTTCTATTGAATAATCACAGGTTGCAGCAAGGACATTGCAAGTTAGGAGGATCACACAAGACAAAGATAGAGGTAAAAACCAGGCTAAAAAGATCCCTCACAATCCATTCCTCCATGACCACTACACTTTCCTAAGGTTTGGCCTCATTCGGGCTAAGATTTCACCTTCTACATGAAATTTTGTGTCTTCTATAGGAAATTTTGTGTCTTCTATAAGAATTTCTGTGTCTTCTACAGGAAACCTACAAGCAAGCCAAAAAAAATCTCAGAAGAGGACCCAAAGGTTGAGAATCTTTCTATGAGGCTTGTAAACATCCCTGTTTCCATCCCTCGCCCTTCTCCATCATTTTCTCCACCTTGTTTTGCTTCTTTTATGAAAACTGTGTTTTCTACAGGAAGTTCCTATAGAAATTATAGAAAGCTAGAAATGGATTTTAAAAAGCAGTTTGGCGAACATGATAGCTTCATAAAGGGTTCATAAATCCTCCTGCACTTTTCAAACCCCTCTTCCATCATTTTCATGCATGCATCACAGCCCAAGCTCATTTTTTCTTACTGTGCAAAAAACTACAGAATGCTTTGAAACAAAAATACATGGAGTAGAATTTTTTTTCCCTAACTTGAAAACCGTGCATCCATTTACAAAACTATTTTATGGGGAGTTGTATAGGGATGATGGCAACATGCATGAGCAATTTCATACAATCTAGTGCACGATTTCCAAGAAATCAGCCTCCATCACCTTCAGCCATTTTTGCATTTTCTCCATATTCGTGCATCCATTTCAAAACTTGTTTCATGGGGACATGCATATAGGTGATAGTAACCTACCCAAGCAGTTTTAGCCAATTCCAGTGCATGGTTTCTGAGAAATTGACCTCTGTCACCTTTAGACATTTTCAGTTTTTCTCAAAATTCATGCATCCATTGACCACAATTTTGCTATGGGAGGTGCATAATGATGATAGAAACATGCTCAAAAACTTTCAAGTCAATCTGATCAATCGTTTGGGAGCTATGGAGAAACGAAGTTGATGTCCTGCAAAAATCTAGCATCATAAGCTTGAGGGTGAAAATTTGAACGTGGACATAGATTCCTGTAGCTTAGTTCTAGCCAGAGGATACCTGCACAAGAAAAATAGCCATGTATCAGCAACCAAACCAGCATGCATCCATAGAAACAAATGCATGCAGCAGAAGGAAAGGCCACAACACCTCACATCAAACACATTCGACTTCCAGGTACATGACTAAACTCATTCCTCTGTTGCATGAATGTAATTTAAGAACTGCATGAACAATGAGATGGTTGTGATTAAAAAAAAATCGGTGGCCAACTAACTGGCCACCCTCATCTAGTTCAAACTAAGCTCGGTGGGTGCAATCGACACGTGTGCTCAGCCATCTCAGGAAGAAAACTGAAAACAAGTAGTGGTGGCTGTTTAAAATCCAACATAATTGATGGAACCAACAATTCATAATAACACTGCAGTGGGGACCAACAGTTTGTATGTAGCCAATGTGCACTTGGCCAGCTCACCCTCCATCAACAGAAGTCTCCATGAACAACCAATCGAACTCATCTTTGAAATACTCTCACCACCATTGTTTCCATTCTATCATCGTCCCTGCAACTGCAACAAGCTCCATACCACCTCCATAGCAACAAACCAATCTTTCTTAGTCATTTTTTTCAAAACCCTCCTGCTTATCAGGCTCTATAGGAAGCACAGTTTCGTTCTACAGGAAATGAGAGCCTTCTACAGGAAGGCTTCTAGAGGAAAGACTACACAGCTTTCCGGAGCGGGAAAACCTGGTATTTTTCGTCAAATTTGGAGCTCCAAATGAGGTAGGCTCAAAAAAACTCCTCTATGCATGATGTGTTTATGCAAGGTGGTGAATTGAACCGCATCAAATTGGAAAATCAAAGAAAAATTTGCCTGTGTATTGGAAGTAAAATGTTTGCATGTGTATTGCACTAAGTGTCCCAGTTTTTCTGCATGAAAATTCTCCTCCACGTTTCCTTCAAAAAAAAAAAAAAATTCCATAGGGAAGATATATGCAGTTGTGGAGGCCAGCCTGTGTTTGAAAAATTTTAAATTTGCATATCTGTATGTGTGCTGAGAAGAAAACTTGATCTCTGTACTCCGTATGTAAAAACAAAATTCTTCTTTTCAAAAGCAGAGAGTCAAATTCAGGATAAAAGTAGTTTAAAAAAAAGGGAAATATTGCAATTTGATGTTGTAAGGAGATACACACAGGAAAATTCCTTGTTTGGTTTCAGAAAAAGGCGAAAATTCAGCTATCCTTCTGTTTTCATTTCTACCTGCTTTCTCACCTGAGCATTTTGTTTAAAAAAAAAAAAATGCACTCAACACTACATGGAGGACAGTTGGCCATGGTGAGACACACTGAAAGCATTAAAAAAATCCTAGCTACAAGAGGAAAATGCACTGCTGAAAAAGCAATTACAGCAACAGGAAACTCAAAGGGCAGACATAACACAGATTTCTGAAGAGCTGCAACTACAGGAAGGTCCCCTAGTAGGTCAAGAAACAACAGAGGAATAGTAGCCAAGGGAAGAGACACAACCTGATGTTGAAATGAGGATAAAGCAGCAGCATGAGATGGAGTCTCAGGCAGCAGCTGAAATACTGATGCTGAAACAAAAGGTTCAGGAGAGAGAAGCCCAGATGGCCTGCACGGATAGCTAGGCAATACAAGCTCTACAATGTAGACAACCAGCTAGATCCTATGCATTGTATCTTAAAGACCAAGAAGCCCTCCATACATTCACACTCCCTAATTGGGAAGTCTTTAGGGGCATGACAACAAAAAGTGACATAAAAGCCCTCACCTATGATATCAGTCCTTCTAACAATGAGGAAGAAGAGCAGAAAGGGGGAGAAGATGAAGCAACTAATGACTCAGCAGGACAAGAACATGAAAAGGAAGAAACTAAAATAGAAGAGGAAAAGGATGAAAAGACAGGCCAGGAAAAGCACAAGAATTCAAACAAGCAGAATAGGAGGAACAATGGAACGACATGGACAAGAAGGAAACATTTTATGGCACACATGAGTATACCACATCAGAAGCTTGGGATGATAAGTAGGCCACCAGGGCCATCAAAGATGAAGAGATAGATTAGTTGCTCAGAGGATGAGAAACAGTTTCAGTAGGGGGTGATGATGAGCCCTAGAAATGCGTAATTATATGGGCTCATTTAGCCTCCTAATTCGGCTTAATCCACCATTCTCATTAGTTTATTGCATGTTTTTTATTATATTTATGCTAATAGAGTGAATTGGGTTAGTCATTATGCCAAAAAGTCTAATGTGTGCTTTATGCAATTTTTTGATCAATTTTGAGACAAAATCAAAGGTTTTAATGAGAACTTGGTAGCCAAATTCGTGGAAGAACAAGGGAGAGGATTTGTAGGAAGGTGTCTCCTTCATTTATGAGCCCTTACCTTGAATTCTCCACCAGTAGCTTAGAGTTCAAGGGCCACCACATCGATTATCACAAGGGCAGCCGAGCAAGGGCTAGTTGTAGGGCTATAACTAGGGTCTCTCACACCACCAATTATTCCACATTATTAAGTCAATCCGGGATCGTTTGGTTCTTTCAAAGAGTAACTCAATCC
>APFE030108667.1:0-20350 GCA_000404065.3 Pinus taeda
ACCACCTCCGAGGGTGCAAAAGTGCATGTTCTGAGGACGAGTTTTTGACAAATCTCCGGACCCTTCTCTAAATGCCTGAGAAGGGTTTAAATACTGCTAGCTAATTAACTTGATTACATAAATTTAGGATCTGGTTTCAAATGACCGTCCTTCTGATAAAGCAAACTTATTTCTAAAAATTAAATCTGACTCTGAACTATTTCTGTATTTGCTCCTGAGTATTGTAAGCATGCAACATTTGACTTGGAAGAGTCGGCTGGTTTCCCTCCCCTTTTGTGTGTGCTATAAAAATAGAAGTAACAAGAGCTGGTACCACTTTCTGGTAAATTATAAGATATTTTAGAGAATCTTCCTCTGACTGGGTATTTTCACTACATGTATAATTGGTAATAACTCAAATTTCCCCCAAACTGATTTTGCTTTTGCTATTTTGGTTTCTGCCTTTGCGAACGACTTGATAAGTCAAAAGACTTTACTTTCTGAACAATTCTCTGGATTGAAAACTTCCTCCGTTCTTCATTCCGGGCTTTTCTGGCGTGTAAGCTTCAGGTATTTTTGTAATCATGTTGCTTTTGTGCGCCTTTGATTCTGAGCTTTAGATGACCTATCGGCATCAACATCTGTTGAGTGATACTCTGGAATCTGTAGTCCTATCGTATGTGGCACCCGTTTCTGAAGAGATTTCTTCTCTGTTCTCTGAGCGTTGGCACTTTCCCCTTTTCCTTAGATGTTTCTTGCATATTGCTTCATGTTATTTCCTGTTTTATAATTTATGCAAAGGAAAAGAGTAATGGTAATAAAGATTGACATGAAAGCTTCAAATCTTATGCATGCATAACTATGACATTCACAGCGAGCTGACCCTTCGAAAAACAAAAAGCAGTCATTCCTGGATACTTTGGCGTACAATCGTTAATTTATTTTTTAAGGCGTGCGCTTAATTTTGATTAATGGCCAGCTTTCCTTGAATACTGTGCCGAGGAAAATTCGCGCTTATCGCAGATCGTAGATCGCAGATTGTGTTATAGTATCATGGCATCGCAATATCGGATCATCGCAGATCGCAGACCGCAGAAATTAGTCATTGTGTGCTACTTTACGCGATGTTGTGATATTCGACGTCGCACATCGGCCGTGGAAGATTTCTTAAGTTTTTCTTTTAAGAGCGCTTCATAGTGAATGCGATGCGATGATTTTCACATTGTTCCTTTGTATTTTATTATGCTCATAAAAGAAATGTTTCATTGCTTTGTCGCGATAAAATTTTAAGGAATTAAAAACAAAAATGTTCCTAAAATTTTTTGTTTGAATTTTTATTAAGGGTCCCCATTTGCTTGGTGTTATTGCTAATATCAAACAAAAAGTGGGGTTGTGGTGGCCTTACCTCGAGAGGAAAAGTTTAAATACATCAATATGTTTAAGGAGTTCCTAGATGTATTTGCATGGAGTTATGAAGACTTAAAATCTTATGACATCAGCATAATCCAACACAAAATACCTCTAAAAGAATATCATAAACCTTTCAAAGAGAAACCTAGGAGGATAACCCTAGTTCTTATGCCATCCATGGAGAAAGAGGTTAAAAGAAGTTTTGATGCCCAAATAATAGCCCCCATTAGATACCCACACTGGATTTCAAACTTACAACTAGGAAAGAGACAGGTGAAATTAGACTTTGTATATATTTTATAAACTTAAACAAGGTCCCTTTAAAAGACAACTACCCCTTACAAAAAATGGACCATATATTGCAGAGGGTAGTAACCTCATATATGATTTCACTGCTAGATGGAATCTCTCGGTATAACCAGATCTTTTTCCAACTTGATGGCCAAAACAAAAACACGTTTACCACTCCTTGGAGCACCTTCATGTATTTGAAGATACCTTTTGGATTAATGAATGCAGGTGTCACATTTCAAAGAGCTATGGATACAACTTTTTCGAAGGATATCCATGATTTCTTAGTAGTATAACACGATGACATCATAGTCTTCTCTAAATTTGACAATGAACACTTGGACTGCCTAAGAGGTGTATTTATCAAATGAAGGAAATTTGGGATTTCTTTAAATTACTCTAGCCTACTCTATCCTACTTTAACCTAGATTAACCTACTCTATCCTAGCCTATTCTAGTATAACCTAGTATGGCCTAACCTAGTCTACCCTACTCTACTCTAGCCTATCCTAGCCTACTTTATAGTACTTTAGCCTATTGTAGCCTAGCCTACCTTAGCCTACTCTATCCTACTCTATCCTAGCCTAGCTTATCTTAACATACTCTAGCCTAGACTTTCCTACATTAGCCTATCTTAGTTTTTGTTTATAGTTTCTTGTCCTCTTCTACTCTAACCTACTCTAACCTAGGCTACTCTATCCTAATCTAGCTTAGCTTAGCCTAGCTTAGCCCACTCTAACCTAGCCTATTGCAGTCTAACCTACTATCGCCTATCCTAGTTTAGCCTACTCTACTCTAGCCTAGCCTAGCCTACTTTAGAGTACTTTAGCCTACCCTAGCCTAACCTATCATAGCCTACTCTATCTTATTTTATCCTAGCCTAGCTTATGCTAACCTACTCTAGCCTAGCCTCGTCTACATTAGTCTAGCCTACTCTAGCCTAGCCTATTTTATCTTTATATTTGCCTCTCTTCTTCTTGTCTAGCCTACTTTAGCATATCCTAGCCTACTTTATCCTATTCTAGCTTCGATTAGCCTATTTTCATCTAACCTACTCTAGCCTAGCTTGCCTTAGCCTACTCTATCCTAAATTATCCTAGCCTAGCCTACCCTAGCCTACTTTATCCCATCCTAGCCTAGACTATCCTTAACCCACTCCAGCGTACTAGCCTACTATACCCTAACCAACTCTAGCCTACTAGCCTACTTTACCCTACTCTAGCCTAGCCTACTCTAGCCCATCCTATTATACTCTAACCTATTATCTTTCAGATGGGCATGAATCAAGAAGAGGAGAGGATTCATGGAGTTTAAATACTAATCATTTTGAATTTTCATGTAATGAGGATAAGAAGGTTGTTAAGGAGCACTTCAAACCTAAGTGGGTAATGAATATACTATAGGATGTAATAATTTTTTGAACTAGTGATCCTAAATATTAATATGAAGGTGTATCCATGGAAGAAACACCCCAATCTATGAAGAATGTCAAGTGAATAACAATCAAGGGAATATTATTAATGTTTGTGAAAATAAATCCACCATGTGCATAGTATGAGTATTGATGGAAGCCATCTAGAAAGTTTTTCTCCAAATCCATGAAGAATACATTAGATATTTTTATAACCTAGAGGAGTGAGTACACAAGGAATATATAAAGATTTTAATGATATAGAAGTTGATCATGAAAATAATTAATAGGAGGAAGGGTATGCCATTTATTTTTGTAGTGTTGTTATGTTATTTGATATTGTATATAATATAAAATATTATATTCATAGGGGTATTTAGAGGGTATTCTTAGTTAAATATGTTAATTTATAAATTGTGGGCATTTTCTCTTATTGTCAACATTTAATTCTGTATAACCATGGGAATAGGTTAAACCAATTGAATTATGCACAAAATATTTTTTCATAAGATTGTATTCATACTTATGGATAAATAAGATATATGATTCTTGATTCTATTTCTGTTCACAACCAATATTAATATAATGTTGTCTTGTCAATGTGGAGAAACTATCAACCCATCCAAGAAGCTCCATAATTGATCACATTTGCATTTTGAATTCCCTTAATATAGTATTCATTATACAAGTTATGTTAGCTATCTAGTTATTATAGCAATAAGCTCCATTCAATTTCCAAATGAAACCAATCCTATCTTTTAAAATAGTTTTGTTTCTTTCATTGCTAGGTTATACATAAACATGTAATAGAGCTAGAATATCTTACATTATTCATGGCTTGAATTCTTGGTAAAACCACTAACTTATGGTTTTGGCATAAGTATGGTTTTAGTTTGAGTAAGAAGTTCAAATCTACTTGCATTAATTGAAATTACAAGATTTTTACCATTAGTGCAACAAGTTGAAGATTATGATTCGCTCAACAATCCCACAAAGGAATTTTTTCCCCAAGACAAAACACCTGATATACCACACCCATTAATGAGTATCATTTCAAATTCTTCTGATTCAAAAACATGCATGTAAAATTGAAATCTTGGTTGAAACCTTGGCTTCATTAAGTGTTGATGATCATTAGAAGTATAAAGCCTTATGATCCTTGTTTGAAGATTACTTGTGTTATAGCTTAAAGCTACACCCTTATTATTAATATAAAAATATCATGTGACCTTACATGTGAAAAGTATTGCAATGAGAAAAGGTCCACATTTAGAAAGTCATTAGTAATCTCATAGTTCAGTTAAAAGGAAGGTCACAATGAAAAATAAGTTGAATATAGAATGAAACATTAGGTCCAATGGTGAAAGCCTTATCCATTTATACTCTTTGAAAATAAACTACCTTCTTTTACACTCTTAGCATCAAACACATTAAATGATGGTAAAATCATTGTGCAGTTGAGAAACATAGAGAGAGAAGAAAGAGTGCACATAAAAAGAAGGTATTCAATAAAACTCCTATGATGTAAGCCCTATCGCCTCCATTCACTTGTTTTAATAGCATCTTTTGAAATATATTCTCCTTAACAAAAGTCTAAAATACCCCATAGTAATCCAAGGAGTTGGATCAAGGATTGATCTAAATCACAAAGCTTTCCAATGGGAGATATTCTTTCTTGTTGTGTAGGTGGGACTACACACATGTTTTTAACTAATGACCTTAACATCAAGGAGTGCCTTAAAAGTACACCCAATAAACATCTATCCAAAATCCATATGGGATAGAGGAGAAATATAATCATAAGGGAAGGCATGTAATTGCATTTTGCAAATTTGATATGTTAATGTGATGTATGTGTCACAATCACAAAGACTTATCTAAAAAAGGGACTAATATCCTCCCATGATGTATATTGTTTCCAATCACTCTAGATTGATGATGTGGTATCATCTCACTTATAACTCTCTCATGTCATGGAAAATTTTGAGAGTTAAATACATTAAACTTATCAACCACAATTAACAAATTGGTAAGGAAATTTGCATGTGCACTCAAGCACTGTGATGGAAACATGTCAACAATATGAAATCCACACTAACATTAGCTTTAACACCATGGTCATGTGCACAAACTATATTACTATTTAGTGTCAAATGTTTCGATTTTTATTTAACACCTTCATGCCAACATCACATGAAGAGCATGGCCAATAGAATTTTGACTCTTAGCTTCAATTGGTGCGTAATTAAAGAAAGGAATGAGGAAGTGGGAATATAATAAAGGGTATTCATAGTTATTAGCCCTTCATTTTATGAATTATTTTTCCTATCCTATTGAAAAGTTTGATACAATTTTCTCAAAAACTTCACTCTCATATAGAAAAGATATATTTCTATGGGTTATTAAGGTTACTTTTATATTTAATTTTTGTGTGCACGTGATTTTCTTATTTTATTAAATTGGAGGATTTGAATTTCATAGGGAGGTTGAGATGCCAAAAAATAATGTAGGATTTAAGGATAACACCCATCAATCAAAGAAGTGATTAGGATTTCAATTAGATTTTCCCTCCAATCATACATAGAAGGATAGGTTGATACATTAGAGAAATTATACTTTTTTTAATGTTATCATTTATCTAGTACTACTAACACCTCATGTTGAAGAAGGATAAATCCCATTTCCCTATCATTATAACATGTTTTCAATAAGAGAATAAGATAACTTTTTTGCATTTTTTGTTATTCATATCTAAACGAGGATTCCAATAGCATCCTTGATTAGGTCCCACTCAACAAGAGATCCGAGAGCACATATATGCATCTCTTTCTTATATTTCAATTCTATTTCATTGTTGATTATATACTTTTAGGTACGACTGTTAATTCCTATATTACACTAAGATAACTAGTTAATTCATGTTATTTCTAAAATTTATATATTTTTCTTTGTCTCTTCGAATGAAACTTATGTTATTTATACTTCATTTAATTGCTACGATTCATTTTATAATCCTTAGTACTTGAAGCATGTTTGATAAGAAATATAATATTTATAAAAGCTATAAGGATTGGATATCTAATAAGATCATTTAGTATCTTACTCCCAACAATGCATTAACCTATTTCTATGTGAAAATTTAGGGGATAATATTTGCAGGTTGGCTAATTCTTCATGCTTTTCTAGAAAAAGACATTCACCAATTTCAATTTTTTTAAGAAATGATAAGCCCAAATTTTCGAGTAAAAAGTTATTTTACCAAAAAAATGGCTAAAATTGTATATACAATAATATAAATTATAATTAGAAATCCAAATAACTTTATAAAAATTTTGTCAAACATCTTACAATTTACATATTAGGTGCTAATAAGATTCCCCATGATTTCTAAAATTTAAGACCAAGTCTCATCATTAAATTTTCTCTACCTATTTCTTTATTCCTTCACGGATGAATTGATATATTTATCCACAATTGTACATTGTGATGGGAGTTACAATGAATATCACAAGATTTAAGGTATGAAGCATAGAGAAATAACTTGTTAAACTCCAACATTCCACCTATGCAATTATTTAGAATTCTACTTAATTTCAAATTAATATCTTTCTATTTGCGTACATAGTGAATCAAACCTCATAAGTTTCCACAAAACATAGGTTGACATTTAAAGTGAGCTAAGATATTCAATATTCATTGTTGCATTATTATTCATTTTAAAATATATTAAAAAACAAAATATCATTTCATAACTAGCTTGCATGAATCAACCTAGAGACACACCTCGTATATTTTTACCAAAAAATTGTAATCTAAGTGTGAACTAAACTCATTTACCTTTATCTAATTTTGTGGTTTAGTAAATATAGATGAGATTCACAAAGAGATTAATAACATGTAACATATTCTTAAATCTTCTATAATCAATGTTTTCTTAACCTTATCTGAATACTCTCATAGTAGTTTTGTCTCCCATCAATATAGGAGGTCTAAAACAAGGTATAAAGGAAGAAAAATAATAAAATATGATTAGAAACACCTAATTCTAAGATAAATATATCAAATACCGAAGTAATAATATTAAAAAAATCACCCTTATCTTGATATTTGGTTGTCTTGTCTTTAATCATCTTGTTCACACAATTCGATGTGCAATATAAAAAGTTCTGTTATTGAAGTACTTGATGCATAAGATCAATGGAATTTAATATATATGAACTCTTTGGATGAAAAAAAATATTATAAGTGTTTCACGTTTTTCTCTCCTTCTGAGGGTTTCCTCCCTTAGTGATCAAAATCTTCTTAGTGGATTCAATGCTTTCTCAATTTATGTGATCAATATCCCTTGGTTTCTACTTTTTCTTCTTGCTATCATCATGCATTATAGGTACATGGGTATTGAGTATCTTGATATCCCCCATGTTAATAATCTTATATTGCTAGTGAATGACTAAATCTATGAAGTCATCTATATAATGCATCTTCTAGGTTTTTCCCATATAAATTCTTATAATGTGGAAAGAAAAAGCAAACCTGGAATACATAGGTCTTGAATTTGAAATATTGATATGAAAAGGTTCTTATATTTTCTATGAATTCCACATACCTTAAAATATTGAATTATAATATTAGAACTAGAGAAGAAGCATTGTATGTTTTTGAACTTTCATGGGCTCAAATATGTGAATTCATTTTCCAATTGACGTCCTCTCAACCCATCCATATTTCCAAATAACCAATATAACCTAGCTCATGTGTCATTTGGAGTTGTACAATAATCAATGTGGAAGAGAAAAACTGTATAAACGTACAACTATGATGTCACATAATCCATATCCATTTTGTTAAAGTACTTGCCTTCACTAGACATAAATTGATATTTTCTTTAGTATGCATAATGACTATAAATTTCGTTACTTCATATTAGAAGAATTATGTAGGGATTTCCCTCAAATAGTTAAATGGAGTATGAATAATAATAATAATTAGTTGATACATTTTCTTTGGATTGTTCAATTATATATGCCATACAATAATATGAGTATATTTTTCACAAAATCCTTAAATTCTTTGATACTTTGTTGTATTTTAAGAATCAAAAGATCTAGTTTTGTAAAAAACAACTACATTAACAATTGCATAAAAAAGAGTGAATAGAGAATAAAAGAATGTTGAAATAGACTAAGAGACTGAAATACCAATTTGAATTTCCTACCAATGGACTAAACAACTGCTTGACTAGATTACAATTAAATAGAAAAATCATACAGAGAATTAATGTGCATTAGGTATGGTTCCTTGTGCATGCACAACTAATATAAAAGGAACTCTTATATCTAATTAACTAGCCCAAAAGTGGATTTTTATCATCTAAAATAGAGTTATGGTCAATAATAAGGTTGGATAAGGATAGGTTGAGCCATAAATAATTGATAATTTTAGTAAGAACACACACCTAAAAATCTTAACTGGGGAACTCATGAAATGCTCCAAGAATAGAACTAAAATTCAAAGGATAAGTATTCTTATGATAAAAGGATAAGAGTATAAGGTTTTGGATGTGTAATGTCCCTAGAAATAGGAAGGAATTATGCACTTGTGAATAACTAGGTTATGGATAGGGATGTGTGGAGTAATGGATAAGATATATTCATGTCACTACCTATTCAATGCCTAATCACTACCACATGTCATCATACATGGAAATGCATACTATAAGTTTTAACTTCTAAAAATGGTAGGAGGTAATGCACATGTACACCAACAATTGAAGAAAACGTTCATAAAGAAATGCATGGATCATTACAATTCTAGAGAAACTAGAGATTAGTTTTTTAGAATGATACAAAGAGAGAGTGAATCCCTAGAATATTATGAAGAAATATATCAACATAGTTATAAGAGGACATATATTTGCATGATAGATCAGGAATACCCAAAACTTGTGCTTCTTAGGGGTGTGAGTGAAGAGTCAATTAAGGCTTTGAACTTCCTTTCCAATGGAGAAATTTTCTAGTTAGATTATGATGACATAAACAAAGTGTTCAACAAATACTCTTTGTCTATAAGTTTATAGAACAAAGGTAATAGAAGTTATTCCCCACAATATTCAAAACTATCACTACAAATCTCGCAAAAATGAAATACAAAGGTTGTTAGAATAATTGAAAAAATGTTTTACACTTATTGGATATGTAGATGAACACCATGAGGATAAAGATGAATTAAGAGGATATTATTATAGTCTTGTTTATTTTGTTCCTCAAATGAGGAAAGAAACATGCCAAATGGAAATTTATCTTAATGTTTATAAACCTCAACGAATCTTACTAGTCTCTAATATAAAAACTATAATATATTTGGGCATATATTTGTAAAAACATTAAAATTTATTATATTTTTATCTATAATTTGTATATTATTTTGGCGCTATTTAATGTAAAATAGTTTTATATTATAAAATTGGGCGAATTATTTTATGGAAGTTGGTGAATGTTTTCTTTGGAAAAACCATGGAAAATTAGCACACCTATGAATATTAACCCGTAAAACTTTCCATGCGAATAAGGAATGAAAAAATATCATAGTGGATTTCTATAGAATTTGTGAAGAGAAGCATACCAAGACACATAACATAGCATGAAGTGGCTATGATTCATTAATAAAAGGTGTAAAGGACCAATAATAGATTTCTAAAAGATATTTGAAAATCTAAAAAAGTAGTTAGGCCTCTTAGTAAGATCTACATTATTAGGAAAGGCTAGAGAAAGAGAAGACATACACAAAATAAAAGATCTATATTTTAGGAGAATTTAAAAGTATGTTTGAATATACCACCCCTTCAATCCATTAAATATGCATTATTATACAATAAATAAATTAGGCAAATATGCATTAAGAAACCTAAGAGAAAGAAAAAATACCCCTTGTAGTTAATGTTATGGGGAAGCTTGCTAACCTAGTTTTACAAAACGTCTTCACCCCCATGCATTTTGATCTAGGGAATCACGTATGTGTATATTAGAAATTTTTTGATATAGACTAGTTTAGCAGACTCATGAGCTACAATTACTGTAATGAAGAAGGATACCTAGCTAATATTGAACTTAAGAGAATAGTTGCGCCATACAAATACTATCATTCAACTTGAAAATAGATAAATTGTTACTGTAGAAGGAATTTTATAGGACATCATTATACCAATTAATTCTTGGGAGTAACCAAGACACTTCATTATTTTAAAAATTGAATGTACATTTAATGGGTATCCACTTTTCCTAGGCAAAGCCTAGATGGTAACAATCAATGCATTGATAAACTATAGTTCAACATATATGACCTACTAATCCCCATATAAACCCCATGTTAACCCTAAAACCCCCTATTAATTAAGATATATTTTATAATTCCATTTCTATTTGTATATTGTTATGTAGGCTAGTACCTTTAATGGTCCCATTTTATTGTAATTATATCCATTGTCTCCTATATACGTATAAAGGAGACCTAGTAAGAGTATCATCAAGTATTGTCTTGTACATTGTATTGATTGTAAAAGGAGGTTACCCCTTGAATTTTTTTGGTGTATGTTATATTATTTCCATGACTAGGCACACATGTGGGGGATGGTAGGCCCCCATGTTTGTTGCACTAGGTGTAGCGGGGGCATCATAGGGGTGCGGAAGCCACCTCCTATCAGGGGGTTTATGGCGGGGCAGTAACCCCCCAACATGGGGCTCAACATAGTGGATGAGATATTTTTTACCTATATATATGTGGAACCAATGATGGGGGGAAGACCCAAAGATTGTGAGAGGACCTACCCATGGTTTTGTGCATGGGTTTTGCACATGGTTTAAAGCATGATGGTTTTCTGACCAATGTATTTTGTAGATTCAGTCAAGGGAAATATGGTTATGTTATAATCCAAGGTCAATATATTAGGGTTTATTAATTATTTGACATGTATATATATGTATTGTAACATTGAAAGGAACATAATGAAATAATTGATCTTGTAGTCCCTGTTTTTGAACTCAGGGGAAAACCTATGAGTATTTATTTTATGTTCTCTTCATTGTATATTTTCTATTTTAAGAATTCATTTGCAGGTAATTGTTATACACAGTTGAAATCTACATTTGGTATGAGATTTGTTCTGGCTTCAAGGGAATGTCTTTATTATTGAAGTGTTTTTCTAGGGACTGTGGTCAACCCTGTTCAGTGGGAGATCTGCGAGATCGATTCTTGCAGTGAAAGAAGATGGAAAGTTGTGGAAAGACAGAGGATGAGAAATTTATTGGGTAGAGTTTGGAGTTTTGAAAGCTCAATATGGAGGATATTTTGGTGGATAACGATCAGTGGATCATGGTAGATATGAGTACCAAACCAATGGAAATGTTTGGAGAATACTCGGTGATGTTGGATTAGAAGGAAAAGACCATAATATGGTTGTGTATATGAAATTTAGTATTGTCGAATATATCATTTGAAGCTACAGCGAAGGATTTGTGTGTCAAGTTAGGGACTTTCTCCCAACATAAGTCTTTGGTGAAAAAATTGATCCTATGGAAAAATATATATAGCCTGAGAATGAAGGAAGGAGACTCGGAGACAGAGGATGTAAAAAAATGTAATAACGTGGTAAGAATGTTGTTATATGTTGATATAAAAAATTCAGACAATAATAACTACATAGTTTTTTTGTGTTCTCTACGAGATTTGTGGGATAGTTTGGCTGTTCCAAAAGGTAGAAATATAACTACCTTGAATTTCAATGAAATAGTGTCATCCTTGTTGTCAGAGGAGATCAAATGACAAAATATGGAGGGCCAAAAAGGAGATGCATTATTTGTATGAAGATAGTCCTTAAGGAGAAGGAAAAATAATTCCTCGAGTGGGAGATCTAAATCCCCACGAAAACCTATAAATATATGTTAGAAATGTGGAAAGGAAGGGAATTACAAAAAAATATTGTGTATCTAAAGCTCCTGAGAAATTAAAGGGATCAGAAATTTGGAGAGAAACAGTGAAAATTGGAGAATAATGTCAAACACGCCCTTCCTTCGTCAAATGCACCCTCTTAGTGTGAAACACGCCCTCCAATGTCAAAGCTGCTTTTGGGTCCCTTCCTGCTGTCAAAATTTTCTCCAAGATAGCTCATTGGAAATCCTTTTCAGTATAATTTATAGATATGCCTTCAGGTTTCAATTTGGAGGTCATTTTCCTTGTCAAAATTCCAATCTCCCAAGACTAGTAGAGGTGCAGTGGCGAGGGAAAAAAAAGAGGCAGAAAGGTGATTTTTTAGTGGTTTTTGACCCTTTTGGTTGACTAGCTTTCCTCCAAATGCTTAGAAAATGAACAAGATGCATGTCTTCATCACTTTGAATCCAAATATGTTGGCCTTTTTCTCATCGTATTCCCCAAAAGAGAGCACAACACCCTAGGTGTGCCGCGTTTAATAGGCAACTGATCAAACACGCCCTCTTTGTGTCAAACGTTCCCTCCATCTTTCAAGGTGATTTTCTCTGCCTTCCTAGTGTTAAAATTGAGCCCAGAATAGATCAGTGGAACTATTTTCCTATATAGTTTCCAAATATAACTTTAGTTTCCGAGATGGACTTGATTAGACCCTCCAAAAGTTGATTCTCCCAAGACTTGTCAAAAAGTGCAGAATGAGGGTGCAAAAATGAAGTGTGATCTTGCAAGAAACTTTTGGAGGTCTTCCTCAACTCCCAATGGAGCTCATTATTGCTCATTGGAAATATATTTCTTCCTTGTTATCATTTGACTCATAAATTAAGTCATTTGGACACTTCATATAGGAGAACAATTGATTTTCCCAATTTCACTCCAGAAGTGCAACAACCTTCTTGTAGAAACTGTATTTTTGACATTTTTCCAAAACCATGACACTTGTGTAAGAAAAGAAGGAGGTTCTTCATTATTTTCTTATGATCGACAAAAAATCTCTAAATTTTGTAAACTTTATCTCTGTTTGTTTGGAAACTTCTTCGAAATAAAATTGGCACTATGTGTGGTAAATGATTTGTCCCTTGGAATGACTTTTTGAAAAATGATGGAGAAATGATGTTTATGAGTTGGAATGACCTCATGCTTGCTTAAATGACCTACCTTAGGACTCTTCTGCTCAGATGTCTCTGATTCTACAACCAACCCTTGCTCTGTGGGAGAGGAAATTAGGATTTAGTGCTTGTGGAAAATGATGATTTGGACACCCTTGGGAAAAAAAAATCCCTTTGGCATTCACTTAACCCTTTGAAAATTTACCCTTTTACTTGACTATTTCCTTTGAAAAATTGATCTTTTGATGGTGTTTGAGAACTCTTTGAATTTTACTTTTCTTTAATGAAGTTGGCATATACAGATTGAATTTGCAACTTAGGAACATTACTTATTACATATAGTGAACATAAAATTATATGATAAAAAAAAGAATTTCTCTTTACAAATAATCCTCACATGGTGAGAGATGTTATTTGATCATTGGAAACCCTAAAAGACCTAATGAGACCTTGAAGGATTGAATTCCGAGATGACATGACTCATGTGATGGCATGATGTCATTAACTTTATGGACAATGGATACTCAACAAGGATGAAATGAGCGAGCAAGCAATAAATTTCCAAAAGGAGTAAAGGAAACCTTAATTCAACCTTCAGTGACCAAATTTTTGCATGACAACCTAGTGGAATCATAAAAATTTCAAAATGGGACCCTAATATGATATGAAAAGAGGATGTTTGATTACTGATGGTAGTATGAAAATACTAACACTAACATCATGAAGAGCATCTAAGGATTTGTTTCTATAGACATTGTGGTAAACTGTAATACACTCCTTTAACGATTGATCAAGCATTTTTTATTAGATACGCGAGGGAGGTAATATTTAGAGGATAATATCTCGGTGCCTTTAAACGGATAGTTAAAAGTTATTTTGTTCACATCCTCATCTTCTATCATTTTTATTTGTAGTGGAAGTTTTTGTGTATCTCCATGTTTGGATTCGACTTTGTATGACTTGAATTATCATATAAGACATGGTTTAAATATATTACTCACTATACAACTCATTTATGATTATTGTGAGTTTATATTCATGTGTATGGTCATGTTCATTATGATGGTTTTCATGCTAAGGGTTATTGGTTTGAGATTTGTATCAAGTTTCATGGGTGATTTGGCATTCTCGTCAGAGATGCTAATCTTGATTTGCACTAGTTTTATCAAATCCACCGCTCACGGTCACTCATATATGACCGCCATTAATGTCTCTATACCATACCTCCCGACTGCCAATGTTCGAGTTACCACTTGGGGTTTCTAGGTTACCAACACCTTGCTGTTTCATTGTTGTTTTTCATATTTTTTACATTGCTATGTAATTTAGGGTTTGGTGACCATCTCATTATGCATTTTACCTCTATGTTTCGTGCTAATTCCTAGTTGAAACCCTCTTGGATTCTAACCATGGAACCCCTTATCATGTTTAAATCCACTGGAGCTCACATAATAGAGGCATATGATGAGTATGTAGACTTGTTCCACCAAGTTACCTAGGGGGATTTACTTGAGTTGTTTCAGGGTTATAGTAAAGGAGTTGTCAAAGATTTTTCCTCTTCTTTTGATCTGAAGAAAGATTGAGTGGGTTATCAAGAGAAGGTTATAGATATTGATTTCATTGTAGAAACTACTCATATCCCCTTTGAGAGGGATAAATGGTCTAAAAATTGTGTAATGTGTGAAATTCCCTCGAAGAAACTTATCATTAGTAAAGATTGTGGATATCATGTGAAAGGTATGCCAATTTCCTCTTTGAAATCTAAATGTCCTAATTTAGTTATTTTTTTGCATTAGTATGCCACTTGTGAAGTGTGACATAGTTTGGTTTTTATTTATCATAAAAGGTTGTTAATGGAATTTCTCTTCCATAAAATTAATTTTCCCTTTGACCTATATAAAAGCATAATAAAAATGTCCTGCACACACCAATCACATCGCTAGAACTTTGAAACATCACTCTTTCAACATAGTTTTCTATATTCTAGTTAGACACCATTCAGCATAGACCGGTGATGAATATGATCATTTCCTAGATTGAAATGGTGTCAAAAAACCAAAATTACTCAAGTATTCCAATTCCTCATGTACTTTTCTGCATACCCCTTCATTAGAGAGTCTTGTTCAGTTAGGATATCATCATTCATTATAGAATGATCATGTAGAATCATTTCATTAAGAAAAACTTGTGTTTCGAATGAAAATAACATTGAAACCCTCAAACCTACTCATGTTTGTTTAACTAGAAGCATGACCAATGGTACCACTATTTGTGATATGAATTTAAAATTAGTATTTCAGGATAAAAGAGAAAGGAAACCCTCTAGGGTAAATCTTGGACCCAAAATTTCACCTAAAGAACATGTACATGTAAAATAAATGAATCAACATGAACAAACCCTCAATCTAAAGTTAATATTAAACATATTAAGAGGAAAATTTCCTGAGAAAGGTGAAAGAGACAATAAATTACTCCTAGAAATGATGCGTTTTTCCATATCGAGGCTCATCCTAAAACCTTGCCAAAATGAAATAGGCCATAGGTCCAAGATAATTTGGGATTTTTGTGTTGATGTCGCTTGTTGTAATGACAGTCCTAAAAGAAACATCCATTTGACTGAGGCTAAATTAAGAACATGTATTGGTACCAACAATGATTGCTCATTGTCTCATGTCTTCAAAAGTGTTTTGTTAGCTTGTCCATGAAGATAATCAACTCAGAAATTTAGTTCAAGCTAAGGAAAGACACACGGAACATAAATCTTCTACTACTAAAAATAAAGCCGAGTCTAAAGATACACATATTATTATTAGGTCATTGATGGTGAAAGTAGTTATATCTTCTAATGTAAATGGATCTAATCCTAATAAGTAATGATTTTATTGTTATCCATGATCGGGAATTTTGATGTTTTGAAGGATGTATCTATTTTGATTTATTTTACTATTTTAGGAAAGGGAAAATACATAATCCCTCATTTTGTAGCAACCCTATCTTCTTGTCCATATAAAGGAGAATAATTTTCCCACACTTTTAATTTAATTATTAATAATTAGTAGGTGAATGGTAGAGATTTAGCCTCCATGAAATATGCCAGAATAGTCATAGTAGTGTTCACATATTAAGGGTTAAGATTTACCTCCAAGTTAATTATGTTGCTTTAAATAATTGATGTCAAATTGTTTAATTAAAGAAAACATCATATCAACATATTTCATATTGAACATGTGATATTTATAAGCCATGGTATTTGTCCATAGTATTTTAAGAAGAGCTATTTACTCCAGTTAAGAATTTCCATGGTAAAGTGGGGATAAAAAGTTATAATAAATTTATAATTTAGTTAATTTTATGATTCTTTTTTATGTGGGCAATGTGATATTTATAATGGGGTAAGTGTTTTGATGCTTAAAAATTGGTAAAAGTTATTATTATGTGGCTTTTAGTCTTGTTGAGATGTTTCTTTTTATATGGTACTAATGTGAAATACAACATCAACCCATTGGTAATGACAATGTAACCTTTGATATTTTTTGTAGACATAACTTTATGTATAAATACAATTTTTTTCTCAAAATGACAATGAATATAATATATAGTGGAAATGCCTATCATGCAAATATATTTGTATATATCAAATACATAATCTATGATATAGTGAAAAGTAACAATCTTTTAAATCATATAGTACTCTAGAATAGATTATAGTTGTTTGGAGAATAGTTTCATCTAAGGAATATGATCTTTTAACTATGAATTTTCTTTCTCGTCTTCCAGGATAAACTTTTAGTTGTTCAGTATTGTATAGATAAAAATAGATTAAGAAAATATATCTAAAATTACAAAAAAAAACAAGGCGAAGCAAGAAGAAAAAAACAACCAAAAATATTTTTACACTTCAAAGCATACAAAGAAATGTGTGCATTTTTTTTCAGAAAAATCCACTAACCAAACTAAGATAAATTATCTCGCTCCCCTATGAATAAAAAAAGAGGTAAACACATGAGTAATTCACTATAAAATGTATTTTGATATATTGAAAACGTGTAGCATTAGAGTAGCTTTCAAATATTTAAAATGTATTTAGATTATCAATATTAAAAAAAACAAATAACACATTTTTAATACAAATTTACATACTAGCTCAATTATATAAATTAAATGACTCGTAAATGTTAATAATTATCATTCCATAATAAACATCAAAACATATACTTCATAATACATCTGATGTTGCTAAAATTTAAAAAATTATGAAATTAAATTTATTATTATTATTATTATTATAAGTTAAACATATATTCGTTTTAGAAAGCATGGAAAAAGATTTTTATCCATGAAGATTTATATCCACTTTATTAATGTGTTTATTAATCTATAAATATGGTATGTTACAATAACATGGGCCAGAGCCATCACTTCTCAATATCACATGCCAAAAAAACCATTACCCATGTTGGGTGTAGGAATTGCACTTGACAAACTCCTCAACACTTAATTGTCAACTCAGGGGTTTTCTAAACTTAGAGACGAAGAATTAGCAACGCTAGAAATCGTATGAACTTTTCCTATCTCTAATCCTACTTCTTAAAGGAAATGCTTTGCAGAATCAGACAGAAATCAATCGGGAAGATAATTGACACCAAAGCAACTCTAGTGTTGCAATGTAAAAGACAATTTTGATGTAAATAAAGTAAATAAATTCCACACAACATAAACAATATTAAATTCTATAATTAAATGTTATGTTCCTCTCATATGGATGACTAACAGTCTAACAAGTGGACACTTGCAGAATTTTTTCTTCCCTATGATCTTCCTTCCACACAAGAAACCTATCCTTGCACTGTTACAATCTACTTGTACTAGTGTAGGTACAACATCTCTGTGCAAAAGTATATATGACCTTCCTTATTGAAAACTTATGTCTTAGTGGAGGTGCTCTAAGTATAAGGGCTTAGAGCACTCTGTTTTTGTGAAAAGAGACCAGCTCTTGGGCCGAAGCGTAGCTTCCTTCACCTAGTTTCCAAATTACTTTCTAAAACACCAAAATATGTGTTGGAAAAGAATTGCACCTGTAAATGAAATTATAAAGTAAATTATCTATGAAAAAGGAAATGCTTCAATTCATTAAACCTTGAAAAGGAAATAAACTTCATGAAATAAAAGCACTTCAAAAGAAGAAAATAGTAGTCTAAGTGTTTTGCGTGCGTTATCTAGTTTTAGTAATCCATTCAAAGATGCTTATGCTCTTTGCAAGTATAATATGTTTATGATGATTTTATGCAAGTGCTTCCACATCCTCTTAATGATGTACTTTTAATACCAAAGATAGTTACTAAATAAATTATTCATTTACTTGCATAATAACTGGAAATAATATGCATAGAAGTGACTCACTGTTAACTACAAAAGAATGATTAAACCAAAGTGCAAGCAACACGATGCACTGGTGCATGAGAGGGTTCTCTACATGATCCGATAAAAAATGAGTTAAAAAAAATATTGAGAATAAAAAAATACCAAGGAAAATATCTCATAAACAAAGTAAACATAGCTAACTCTCAAATCATGGATTTGTTTCACACGTTAGCTACAAAAGATATTTTAAATCAGAACTTGAAAGATAAAAACTAAAGTTATAACATCACACAACTGCAAACGAAATATCCACACCTTCTTCTTGAATAACGAAAGTGAGAGGGGTAAATGAGCTAGGTTGGCTAGGCCCTAGCCAACCAGCTCGTTACACTTCTAAGGAACGAAAAAGATCAACACTCCAAAAGATACATCAAGGCTAAACTAGATATTGTGTATGCAAGTCACGACAATTCTCATGTATTAGTTGATTAAGGAAATATACATGACAAAGGAGTCCAACCCCAGAGCTAAGGAGATAACTGGATCACATAAACAAAAATACAATCAATGGTTCTCTACCAGCCTCCTCCTACCTATATCTATATTATATATATCCTTTTGGCTCTAGACATTTTCACTAGTTACAGACATTTCTTGTTTAGGACTTTCGACCGAATAGACTTAGAATCTGAAATTACACACTTGGCTAGTGGTTATAATATACATGAATCTCACTTAGTCATAGCCTAACTTTGAAAAACATTCCCTGATTGCATGCCACCTATTATCCTGCTTCAATTCATCAACAATTAAAATTAGAGTCAAGGATTTCAACCCATCCTCGTGGAATATTTGGCTTCTCGCAAATCTCAGACAATCTTCCTATTGGTGCAGGAATCTACCTGCACTAGTCATACTCATTCATAACTGATACTAAGTTCCATGATTACTCTAGGAAATTAATATGAGTTACAAGAGATATGTAAATAGGCATGAAATCTATTAGAGTCCTATGGTGATAGGATTCATAATTTTGAATTGGATGAGGTTAAATCTTGTAATATTCTACACACCTTTCATTTCTGTAAGTGTTTTCCATATTAAAATTAAAAACTGTAAAGAGGGTATATCCTAAAAGAAATATCAAAGGACAAGAAAAATAAGAAAAGATAAAAAAATACAAAAAAAATATGAAAAAAATGAACCCCAAACAAAAAAAAGATCATGAAAGTGTGCAAGTCCAAGTGCCACTATTTTTTACTTTACTGTCTTAAATAATGGTTGTGTGTAGCTTGTCATACATACCACAACCCATGATAGTCAAACTACTTAATGTTGGCTATTTCATGCTTGGAATTTCATGTTTATAGTTAGAGAATCAAATCTAACCAAACACTTTAATCTTGGGAGATCATTAGATAGGTAGAGAAATAAAAGGAGCTCATTAGTTTAATATGAGCCCTTGGAAGATATAAGGTTAGAAACATATAGTTTGTTTTATAAAAGAAAATGAAAGAAAAGGCTTGCTAGCTTAAGTGCACCCACCAAAGTGAAGAAACAATGTTAGGGTAAGTAAATAAAGGTTGTAGAAATACAAGTTACTTAGATCATAAGCACTACTATCATGCTTTACTATGTGTTTGAATTGTGCAAGAGAAATTATGAATGAAAAAAGCATGATCATAAGTTGATTGGCCTAAATCCCCCTTCATTTCATTTCACCCCCACTATATACTCACTAATTTCCCTTTTACCCCTTCATGGCTTAAGAAAACCCCTTTCCCCTCATTTTTACTCCTACCTCTTAGTTTAA